>PVLD010003063.1:0-150708 GCA_004027595.1 Dinomys branickii
GGGCATGGAGACTGTGTGGGAGCTACACGCTCCCTGGGTGGGGTAGGCGGTTTACAATGGAAGAGAAGAGAAGAGGCTGCTTGCAGCCATTCCTCCCTTTTGCTCTGGTTGTTTTTGCTGTGCTGTGCTGCCATGAAGTTTGCCCTCTGCCACGTGCCACTCTGCCTCAGAACCAGCCAAATATGGACTGAAACCTCCACAAACTGTAAGCTAAATAAACCTTTCCTTCCTTCATTTTGTGTGTTGGGTATTTTGTCTCAGCAACGAGAGAAAAGTAACCAAGACACCCAGACATGTATGTTAAATGTTACCAAGTTTGTATACTCAAAATAAATTTGTTATATATTCACTTTAACTATAGACTTAGATTTTTAATAGGCTTTAGTACATTTCTGCTTACTCAGTTAGCAGTCAGTGTTCTGTCAGTCTATTCATTTATTGTTTTACATAGATTGAGGAGTGAACAGTACACAGGAAAGCTCGTAGTTTGGTTGTAGTGTGAGCAAGAGATGCACATGTGATAACTTAGGTGAAACACTACCTACGTGAAAGGCGGAGGAGAGGATCTAGGAGAATACTAAACATGAGGAAACGATGGAAATGAACTGCTGTGTTGAAAGTGTATAGGTAGGCGACAGATATTTTTTCAGGCTAAAAGATGTCTGTGAGTACATGATTTAACACCTGCTAACGACGACAAGGCTGGCTGTGGCATAATTAACAAGAAACCCCCTCCACTCTTCTAGCACAGTCCCTAAAACCCTGGGATTTGCTGTGCTTTATATGCTAATGAGGTGACCGGTATGTGGGGTAGGAAAAGAAAGAGAGGCTAGGTAGCTTCAGGATTGGGGCTACTTGCCAAAAAACTAACCAAGGCAGTGATTAGAGGGTGAGAGCTTTTAGCCCCAGCCCAACCTCCAGGGAAGGGAGGGTCTCTGGACTGAGCTCAATCACCAGTAGTAAGTGATTTAATCAGTTATTTCACAATAAAATTGTTAGTGCTTTATATGCTCTAAGTCCTCACTAAATAATATCCCAGTGTACTGAGTATACATGGCTAAAATTTAACTTCCTAGTTATTTTTGAGATTTATTCTTTTAAAAATACAGAACTATATCATTAATATATTGTTAGAACATGTACATTGCTTTTAAGGAAATTTTGAGTCTAATCAGGACACAGGAAATACAAAAATTAAAATGGGGAAGGTTTAATGTGAAGAAATACTGACTAGTAATGGATGACTGGCTACTAAAAGGTAAAGAGAACTCTAAGATAAAAGGAGGGAACAGACTTGGTTGAGGATGTCCAGAAGTCCCAGGCATCTCTGATTCCATTCTTCTTGGGTAAATTTTGGTATAGAACCCACTGGATAGGAATAGTTCACTGAGGTATCATATGCTAGGACTCTCCTGCCACTAGCTGTTTTATGGGGCAGAGAGAGAGAGAGAGAGAGAGACAGACAGACAGAGAGAGAGAGAGAGACAGAGGATAGAACATTTTATTACACCTTGCGTGATATCTAGATACATGGAGTTTCTCATAGTCTGTAAAGTATTTTAAACTATGTAATTAAATATAACTCCAAACCATATTTGCTTCAAGGAATTGTTCATGACATATATAACTGCAAAAACTTATGCAGCATTTTAGTTTGAGAGTTCTGTTTTGAGCATATTTATTTTGTTTCATTAGTATAAGAAGGCTTATTTTGGGCCTGCAAATTAATTATGAGAATTTAAGTACAAAGCAAAGATGAATTGGAGAAGAGAGAGCCATGTTAGGCATCTGATTACTAACAGCAAGAACAAGTGAAATAAAGTTGATTTAAATTACACATATGGTAATTCAGAGATATGATTTGATTCACACAAGTTTTGATCACTTACATGTTTTCCAGAGTGAACATAACTCTCATTTAAATACAGGTGATGTTCCAAAAGAATTTACCAGTCTGATTTTTGAAAGTGAAAATGTATATTTCATAGAAACATTGTTTCTTTATGTGGAGGTTCTTATTTGGACCTCAAATGTATTTAATTCTATATGAACAATGTTTTGGGGGAGAATTACATTTACAGTTTGTTTGTTTTTTTTTTCTGAGACAGGGTCTCACAGCTCAGGCTGGTCTCAGACTCACAATGATTCTCCTGCCTCAGTGTCTGCTGGGATTACAGACCTGTACCACCATGTCCGGCATTGTAGTTTCTACTTGATTTATTTCCTTTATGTGCCAGTTGAAAGGGATGGAGAATTTACTGGGGGCCACAGATACATTGAGGATAAGGTTGAAGGGTTTGGTGGCTAGGTAAGAACTCTAGAGAGGAAAGATGGAAACCACACTTAACCTAGGATCAACTATATCCATTGCTCTTTACTAGCCATTTCCTGTAAATTACCTCATTTATTTTCTTATTCAGTTTTTATTTTTTTGTTTGTGTTTGTGGTATATAATACTATAATCCTAATGTGGAGTTGAGCATGTATATAACACATCTTAATTTCTTTTTTATTTCCTTCTCCTCTGTTCATTCCTCCATCCTTCCATTCTTTTGGCAAAAGATGTATCTCCCCTTCTCCTCACATTTATCTTTAACTTTGCTCTTTATATATTATTTTGGGTTTCTCATATTAGAGAAACCGTGCAGTATGTCTGATTTATTTCAGTTAACAGCAGGGTTAACATCAAGTATATATGTTTTCCTACCAATGACTCAAGTTTATTTTTCTTCATGGCAGAGTAGTACTCCGTTGTACATAAATATCACATTTTTAAAAATCTGTTCATTGATTGATGGGCATATGTGCTGCTTCCAAGATTAGCTATTAGGAATTGTGCTGCTGTAAACACGGGTATGCATGTGTCACTGTAATATTATATCTTTACTTCTTTCGGGAAGATACCAGGAAGGGGAATAGCTGGGTCAAGTGGAATTTCTAATTTTAATTTTTTGGGGAATATCCTACAGATTTCCATAGTGGCTATACTAGTTCACAGTCCTACCAACAATACAGATGGGTTCCTCTTTCGGCAGCAGTCTTGCCAGCATTTGTTGTTGTTTGATTTGTTGAATAAGCTGTTCTTTTTGGAGTACCATAGAATATCAGTGTGGTTTTATTTTTCATTTCTCTGATGGCCATTTGGTGAACTTTTCCCCCATTTATTTATTGACCATTTATACATCTTCCTCTAAGAAATATTTATTCAGTTGCCCATTTTTTTGATAGGGTCTTTTATTTTGGTGGGGTTTAATTTTTTGAGTTTGTTGCTTTTTTAGGTATCTTTATTTTCTGGATTATACAAAGGCTTAATATTGGTTATAACCCTGCTCTTCAATGGAAAGATAGAAGGCGGCTTTTTTTTTTTTTTTCTCTTTTACCACTTTATTTCAACCCAAGCACCTCAATATAAAGCTAAACACTGGTGAACTGTTTTCCTTGCTAGTTCTGAATTACTGTAAAAAGTACAAGAGGTCTGCTAGGCGTTCGACATTTACATAGATCAACTCATCTGACACATGGTAGATTTCATATAATGAAAATACCTAGAAATTAGTACAATATCCGGAATGTAGCAGAAAAAAGTGGACTTTGAAAAACAAGGCTGCAAGATAAATGTTACTAACATTGTAATGTTTGTGGTACAAATTACAGATACATTTCTTATTATAGTTCTAGCCATGTAGGAACTGAAGCCCCTTCTTTGCAAATGGTGAGAAGAAGAATTAGCTGTTTTAGTAACTGTACATTTTTGTATACAGGAAGAGACTTCTTAAATTTAAAATTTCTGGCATTACTAAGTCTTTACATTTATGTCTCTAATTTATTTCAAGACATAAAAATCTTCACACTGTGGTAATAGGAAATAGCACATGCCTGAACCATTCATGGTATTTCTGTGCGGGCTTTTGTATTAAATGAAGTCAGGCCTGGAGAATCCCTGAGCGGACAAAACTCAGTAGCTTTTACCTGTGACCTAAACCTTGGTTGACTTACAAACATAAGTGAAACTTAACTGGATCTGTTTCTTACAGATGGCTGTATTAAAAACAGAATGAAGCTCAATTAATCAGAAGCAACAGTGAACTTATATAACTAAAGACTTTCCAACAGAGTGCAGAAATAAGGAACCTTTTATAGGATCAGTGACAATAAACAGCTGGCTGTTGGACATATGCTGTTAACTTCGCCACCACTGGAATAAGGCTGCTGTGTAATCAGATGCTTTCTTTGCTGTACTTCTGTGCTCATCCTATAAAGGCCTCTTCATTGTGTTCCTTGGGTAGAGCTACTGGGTTGCTTCTGATTGGGAGTTTTCTGATTCATGAATTGTAGTTTCTTCAAATAAATGTTTTAAAGTTTGTTGTGCTTCAGTTTACTTTTTAAACATCTACAATAGGGAATTTCACCAATATTGTACCATTCACTCACCTTCAGGTAGAAGTGATAGTGCCAGAATTAGAAAGTAAAACCTTCTATGAAATTCCAGCTAAAATATGGGGAGTGCAGAAAATTTGCTTAGTAAGTACCCCTCATCTGTGTATCCTTTCTGAATCTAGAAGAGTTAGAAAATTTACTTACTGTTAGTTGGCCTAACTAACGTATACTTCTTGTTCTCAAGAGCAGTAAATTAGTGTGCCCTTTTCTTTTAAATGAGGTTAAGCCTTGTGATGTGTCTTAAGTTTCCCTCTGTAAATCTGCCATGTGCATTTATTCAGTTAATATTGACTGAATTCACTCTGTGCCAGGCACTGTGCTAGATGTCATAAATATAATAGTGAATGAAATAGTCCTTGCTTTCTTTGAATTTACTGTCCAGTTATTAAGCATACTGTGTGAAATTACTGCAGTATCCTTGGAAAGTTCCAAGAAAGCCTGTATATAGGGCACCTGAAGATGTGGAATAACTTTTGCATTAGGAAGGAGAATGATATTCCTTACTCCCTGAATGAAAATTACATGGGCCAGGAGTGATGCCACATGCCTGTAACATAAGCACTCTGGGCTGATGCAGTAGAATTGCAAGTTCAAGTCCAGCTGGGCAGACTGGACTTGAACTAGTGACTCAGCAGACCTGGTTTCAGAAAAATAAATAAGTAAAAAAGAGTTGTGATGTAGCTGAGTACAGAGACTCTGGCGTCAATCTCAAGTCCCACCGCAAAGCAAAGTGAAGCGAAGCAAAGCAAAAATGAAAACCAAAAACCCAAGAAAGAAGTACAACATAAGGCAAGAAATAAAGGTAGAGATCCCGGGACGCAGAAGCCCTTTATAATTTAGAGAGTCCTATATACTGTGAAAAGAATTGAGGATTCAACTATGGGAAAATTCCTCTTGGAAATCATAGAATGTTACATTTGAAGGAAAATAAAAGGTTAAAATTACGAATTAGAAAGAACCTGGGGAGATTGCGTTTCCTTTTTTTGTTTGTGTAAGGTGATGGGGTCCAGGGATGAGTTTCCATGTTCCAGCGTGTGATGAACGAAGAACTGCATGTTGTACACGTGATCAGGAAAAAGCAGCTACATATAATGAAGTTAGAGAAGGCGAGACTTGGAGCAGCCGGCACCTGCAGCATAAAGGAGAGTGCATGAGTGGAAAGGAAGAGGTGCTGCGGGTTTGCACTGAGCCTGAAACACTCCCATTGCGTATTTCAGAACATAATTTACCATAAGCTGAGTATGCCTATGGGGTTTGCTTGGAGCACTGCCCAGATTCAAGTGAGTGCAGGGGGTGGTGCCTTAGCCCCAATTGCACTGTCTAAAATTTTAGAAACAGGTTTGCATTTAAAGATGTTGCCACTGAGAAAACAGAACTCTAAAGGCTGGTGCACTGCATGCCGAGACACCTTAGCACCTACCTACCTCAAAATCCACTTCCTCTGACCGTCCCTTGTTTTACCTCCACCTGACACAAGTAGCGGCTTTCTGTAAAGTTCCCATGTTTACTTGATTCAAGCTATCAGAAGAGGACAATTTTCTTTCAGTCTTAACTAACCAGAGAGGCCAAACTCACTATATTTGTGTTGACAGTCTGATGTTTGTCAAAACATGTGGACAGACTTATCACATGAGTGTCTTCCATTTTGGTCTCTGTTATGGTTGATACCTTGTGTCAACTTGGGGAGTCTGGAGGTTTGGCTGAGTGATTCAGCAGGAAGCCAGGGTGCTTGCTTTGTATACAACCTGAGCCTGTGGAAGAGGAAGGCATGGAGATCTTGTGAGAGCCACCCGCCCCCTGAGTAGGGGTAGAGTGTTTACAATGTAAGGGAAGGTAAGAGGCTGCTTGCAGCCATTTTCCCCTTCTGCTCTTGTGGTTTTTGCTGTGTGCTGGTGCCATGAACAGTTTGCCCTCTGCCATGTGCCACTCTGCCTCAGAAGCAGCCAAGTATGGACTGAAACCTCCACAAACTGTAAGCTAAATGACCCTTTCTTTTCCTTCATTTTGGGTGTTGGGTATTTTGTCTCAGCAACGAGAAAAAAGTAACCAAGACAGTCTCATAGAGAACCATTTACAAATCATGGTGTGTTCTAGGGGCCAGAGTTGGTTCCAGGCTGTAATGTATACTTTGACCCTACCGAGTTCCCTACAAATTATTATTCACTAGACTGTCCCTGTTCTTCCCTCCCCTATAGAAAAAGGCCTAGAAAATTTCTCAGTCATGTTGAGCTAAGGAATGATTGCTTTCTATGTCTTCTCTCCAGGCTGTGATTTTTCATCCCCTTCCTTTTACTAGATAATGAATTAGTGTATCTTTTCTCCTACTTAACCTTACTCTGTCAGTTGGTTACATCAAATAATGGAGAGTACAGGGGAAATTTCCATTTTGTCCTCACAAAGGATAGCATATGTGTTTGAAACTCTTTGTTAATTTTATGGATTTTTGTTACGGGATAAAGATGCAAACTAGAGCTGTTTCAAGTAAGTGCACAAAATATAAAATATATGTTTGGTTGCTCATCTTTACAGTAGAATTAAGGTAGGATAGATGAATTAAAATTGGGTAGAAAGGGTGCAATGAAACTCAGTTGTTTTTGTTTCTTTTATTACCTTAAAACTCTGAATCAGACCCCTGCTCAGCTCTGCATGTAGGTATGATAATCATTAAGGTTTATTGGCTCTGAATTTGCCAAGTCTAGCCCACCCTTTTGGGACACTAAGGATATCAGATGAAGTGATTTTTCAGGGGTTTCAGTGAAACTCAAATTGCTAGCGTTTAAAAGTCCAGTTTTGTGCCCTCTTCCACAAGTGATGCCTGCAGTGTCCAAACCTACAATCTCTTCAAATTCCAGGAAGAAAAGAGCCTTGTAGATCACCCCAATATTACATCACCTCCCCACAAGCAGGAGTAGGCAGGTGCCCTCCCCTCCCACCCATGCAAGAGCAGTGATTTTGTGCAAAGTGAATTGCCCTTCACACAGCAAGGATTCCTTCAGAGCTACTAAACTAGAAATGATACAGTGATTGGCTGGGCCCTGGCTTGTCCTTGGCAAATCCTGAAATGCTGGCTTTGTTCTTCTGTGAGGAGCTCAGGCTAAACCGCTGCATCAGAGTGTTAACTCCAGTAACTCAAGCTGGAGTACTTTTTTTGTTCTACCGAATATATCTGCCAATTCCTCACTCTGATACATACTGAAATCCTTTTTCTTTATGTGAGTGTCAAGAGCCTGCACAGTGGTCTGAATTGAGATCCCCATCTTCTTTGGGGGGACCTCCTCAAATCCTGCCTGGTGACAGAATTCTCTCGTGGATGGTTAACTTAGAAATGCCTATCAGTCAGTGCTTATCAGCACTTTAGTACAGATAATCCTGAGGTTTAAGAATTTTGGGATTTTGTATTGTTTTTTTCCCCAATATTAAAGAATTTGAAGGCTTTGTTTTAGGCTCATTCTAAGAGTTGCTCTTTTCTCCAAGGATGGAAACCTTCGGCTTCTTTTGTACTAAGACTAAACTTCTTTATATTTGGAAATTCAGTTGAAGGAGTCAATGACTGATTTATGCCCTGACTAACCCTAATTCTAACCCTAAGTGACTCAGACATTAGCACAAATTTTTTTCGGCTTTGTAGTCAGTGGTGCTTTAGCCTTCTCATAGCATTATCTAAATATTTTATGTCAACACAGCAGTGGAGTTTTACAGTGATTTTTCATGTTTCACTGACTCTAGAGTTGGGAAAATGCATGAGGGAAATGGACTGTGGAATTTGAAAGATCTAGTGTCATTTCTACCTCTGCATATTTACTAATATGATGTCTCAGTTAACTATAAAATGAGAATTAAGTTTTGAGAGAGAGAGTGTGTGTTTGTATTGTATAAAATTATGTACTGGAAGCATTTGAAACAGTCTTGTAAGTTACAAGGAGAGAAATGGATATCTTCTTTACTTAAATCAGTGATTCCGCTTTTTGCATCCTTAAAAAGTTATACTGACATTAAAAATGTGTTTTTTTGTTTTTACTGAAACACAGCTTTAGAAAGACCCTTAGGTGGGGCCAACTGGGGAGGCAGAGAATTTCTGTGAAACCCACTGACTCTTAATTTATATTGAAATTGCTACTGGATGCTTCATTATCTTTGAAGTACATAGTACTGCATTTTGCACATAGGATGTTAAGGATGTCATTTTGCAGTAAAAATAATAATGAGGAATCTGAAGGCCTATATGTAGTTGAAACCTCTTAGCTTTCTTAGCTTTTTGATTTTTGTGGTATTTGCAAGTGCCTGAATCTCTTTGGACATTGTAGCTTACCTTCTTGGTTGAGCAGTGTGAACAAGTTGAACTCTCCTTCTACTGAATACAAAATCCACACAAAGAGAATCTTAAAGAATAGTAAAGGAGCTCTAGAGGTGGAAGTGGATTGGACTGGCTTCAATTTGGATCTGAAATTGCTAGTTAAGAGGAGAGGTCCACATAGAGTATGTTTCTAGTTGAGAATCAGGGTAGTATACTGCAGACCAGACACCTTATAAATGGTAACATACAAGGCTTGAAAGACAGTCTTAATCACAACAGAAATATCAAGAACAACTGCCCCCACAACCAAACTAATTTCAGGAAAGGAAGTCATCTTCTTAAGGATGTTGCAGAAATTCAAAAGAGCAATCCTAACCATGCAAGTACATTTCATGTCTGCTTACATGCTATTCTTTTACATGCCATTGACCAAAAGCCCGCTCTCAGTGTCACAGGAACTAGGTCATGTCTTCAGTGATTGATGGGGTAGGAGAAGAACTTGGAGTCCAGTATGTGCAGTGCAGTGTGTTCCACTTTTTCTGGCTCCACATTTGTGTCTATATTTTACTTTGTAGTCATAAATGTGTTCATATAACCCTTTATTATTTTATATTCTACCATGTCAGCTTCATATGATTTTATATAATTCTATGTAGATTATATATTCATTGTTTGAAATATAGCTGGTTGGTTTATGGTTCCAGCTATCTAAATTGTTTGAGATACTGTAGTTACCCCTGGAACTACAGTCTCTGTAGCTAAGACCTGAGAATCTATATTATTACACAAACTTACGTGGTCATTTCTGTGCACATTAGGTTGTGAACTCCTTCCATATTGGAAGAACATATGCATTGTTCCCGGTTTTATAGTATTATAAATTTAATAGCCATCAACATTTGCACAAATGAATGCATTTCTGAGAGTGTGCAGTATTTTTTCCCAGGTCCATGACTGAATTATTTGAAGGGTGAAGTTTGGTTTTATGGTAGCAGTGAGATTGCAAAAAAGTTTGTTTTGTTTTTGGTCTTTTTGAGGCAGGGTCTTGCTATGCAGTTCAGCCCTGCCGTGAGTTCACTTTGCAGCCCAGGCTGGTCTTGAACTTGCAATGATCCTCCTGCCTCAGCCTTCTGAGTGCTGGGATTACAGGCATGTGCCACCATGCCTGGCTGTGAAGGTTTTTAAGTATGTTGTATTTGTTAAATGAAAACAATGAATTAGATAAAAAGAATTTCTGCAATACTTTTTTATGGCTTTATTTCATAATTTTGGATATTGCCTAATCTAACTATGACTCTTGTTTGTTCTTGGTTGTTTTCTAAATGAAAGTTGACACGTTTGTAGGTTTAAAGAGAATTTTGATTTTCCTATTTCAGCCCTGTAAATTTGGCAGTCTTATTCTTTCATTCTACTGTTTTGATATTTCCTGGCATTTTATATGAATCCTTAAGTACTTACTATGTATTATTACTGGATAATCGTGGCTATCTCAGGTTTGCAGTAAGATTTTTATGGGAATGAAGTTCTTTGATGGCATGGTAAACACCTCCGGCGTCTAACCAGTATATGTTCATTTGCTTTTTAAATTAGCAAAGCCTTGACTTCATTTTCAAGGCAGGTTTTCGTCTAGCTGAAATTCCTCCTCTGACCATCTCAACTGTGTGTGCCACTCAGCTTGGTTTTGCTCAAAGAGGCATAAAGCAGAAGCTCTACGTGGGCTCTCTCACAGATGGGCGGTTCATTAGGGGCACACTGTCCTTCGCCCTTTCCTTTACCCCGCCCAGAACTTGCGCAAGCCGTTTGAGAGAGGAGGCCATGAAATAACAGATTGGACAACTTTCTCTTAAATAAATTTTAGGATTCTCATGTAATTACCTACATAGTGCATGGCCTGTTAAACTATCTCTTTCAAACATTCCAGGTGTCCCCGTAAGGTTTGTTCAACTTGTATTTTACCCTTTATCTTCTTGGAGGCGTGAATGAAAGGGCGAACAACAGGTCAAAACTGTTAATTCAGGAAGACTTCTTGGGCAGTAATGAAGTAATGTGTCTTGGTTACTTTTCTCTCTTGGTTTCTAAGACAAAATGCCCCATGCCCAAAATGAAGGAAGGAAAGGTTTATTTGCTTACAGTTTGTGGAGGTTTCAGTCCATACTTGGCTGGTTCTGAGACAGAGTGGCACATAGCGGAGGGCAAACTGTTCAGGGCAGCAGAGCACAGCAAATACAACCAGCAAAAAAGGAGGAATGGCTGCAAGCAGCCTCCTTTTCTCCCCTACATTGTAAACAGCCTACCCCCACCCAGGGGGCATGTAGCTCTCACAGTCTTCATGCCCTCCTCTTCCACAGGCTCAGGATGTGTACAAAGTAAGCACCCTGGCTTTCTGCTGAATCACATAGTTAACCTTTTAAACGTCCCAAATTAACACAATAAACAACGTCCCAGAAGGGTAAGGGCATGTCCTTTTCACCCCAAGATCTACAACTGCTGAGTTACTCAGCTAAACCTCCAGACTCCCCAAGTTGACACAATGTATCAACGGTAACATAATGTTTTATGTTTTTAATGAAATTTTAAAATTTATTTTAAAGAGAAAGATAAAATTTCAGAACAAGTTAATAGGAGAGTAGCAATAGTTAGTACATTGTGCATTGTTATCTTTAGAGAGTACAAGATACAGGCATTTCATTGTCCAAATTATATTAGCACAAACCTTTCTTTTCAGTGAACTAAGAGAAATTAGTAATACAACTATCTTCATTATCTTGTGTATGTGTGTTTGTATATATAGTTGCTTTTCCCTTCCTCCTTTTCTTCTTTCCCCCATCCCAGTTTCTCTTTCCCTTTGAGCAGTTTCTTTCCATTTTACAATGTATATTGTACATTTTGGATCGTATTTACTCTTTCAGCTTCTCATACTATGCAGACAATACAAAGTTTATACATGTGAGTCTGGTTTATTTCATAAGTATGGTTTGAGTTGCATCCATTTACCTATAAAGTCTCTAGCTTATCCTGCCTCATGGCTGAGTAGGACTCTTTTGTATAAAAAGACCACTTTTTTTTATCTGTTCAGAAAATGGGCATTTGGGTTGTTTCCATGATCTAGCTGTTACAAATTGTGCTGCTGTAAACATGAGTGCACATACGTCTCTGTTTTCAATTCTGGGAAAATACCCAGAAGAGGAATAGATGGGTCAAATGAGACCTCCAATCCTATTGTTTTGAGGAGTCTCTACATTGATTTCCACAGTGGTTGCACCAGTCTACACTCCTACTGACAATGGAGATGGTTCCTTTTCCTTGACAGCCCTGCCAGCATTTGTTATTGGTTGATTTCTTGATAATAGCCATTCTTTGTGGGGTGAGATGGAATCTCAGTGTTGTTTTAATATGCAGCTCTTGAATGACCAGTGATGTTGAATATTTTTTCATTTATTTATTTCCTGTTTGTATTTCTTCATCAGAGAAGTATGTATTCATCTCAGATGTCCATTTTTGGATTGGGTCTTTAAATTTGGGGAGTCTGATTTTTTTTTTTTTTTTTTGAGTTCTTTGTATGTTCTTAGTAGTAATCCTTTGTCTGAGGAACAGCTGGCAAACATTTTTTTCCCACATTGTGAATTGTCTTTTCACTCTGTTGGTGGTTTCTCTTGCTGTGCAAAAAGCTTTTTAATAAGATGAGATCCCAGACAATTCCTGTGTGTTTGGGGTTTTATTCATAAGTCTTTGCATACACCAGTGTGTTCAAGAGTTTTAGCTATTCTGTCTTCCAGCGGATTTAATGTTTCTGTTTTAAATTTACATCTGCGATCCATTTCAAATTTAGTTTAGTGCATGGTGAAAGATGGGTTCAGTTTTAATCTTTGTCATGTGCAAAGCCAGTTTTTCTAGCAGTGTTTATCAAAGAGGCTATCTTTCTTCCAGTGAATGTGTTTGGCACTGTTGTCAAATATAAGGTGGCTGAGTATGTCTAGAGTTGTTTTTACATCTGTTCCATTGATCTTTGGGTGTTTTTTTTTTTTTTTTTCTTTTTGTCAGTACCATGCTATTTCTATCATAGTGTCTTTATCATTTTCAAGTCAGGGATTGTGATGTCCCCTGCCTTGCCTTTTTTGCTCAGAATTGCCTTTGCTATGTTAGACCTCTTCTGGTTCCAAATGAATTTTAGGATTGTTTTCTCTGATTCTGTGAGGTATTGCTTTTGAAATTTTGATTGTAATTGCATTAAATCTGTATAGCAGTTTTGGACATATGGCCATTTTCACTGTATTGGTTCTCCTACCCAAGAGCTAGGGATATCTTTCTATTTTCTGATATCCTCTTCAATCTCCTTTTTCAGAATACTTAGTTTTCAATATAGAGGTCTTTTACATCCTTTGTTAGACTGAGTCCTAAGTATTTCATTTTTTATGGGTGTTACTGTGAAAGATATTATTACCCTAATTTTTCCCTCTGAATTTATTATTCCTGTATAGTAAGGCTATTGATTTTTGAGTGTTGACTTTATATCCAGCTATACTACCGAATTTGCTTATTAATTCTAGCAGTTTTTTTAGTGGAGTTTTTGATGTCTTCTATGTAGAGTGTCCTGTCCTCTGCAAATAATGATAATTTAACTTCTTCCTTTCTTATTGTTATTCCTTTTATTTATTTCTCTTGTCCAGTTGCCCTGGCTAAAATTCCTGGGACTTTGTTGAGTAAGAGTGCAGACAGTGGACATCCTTATCTTGTTCCTGATTTTAGAGTGAAAGCTTTCAGTTTTTGTTCATTTAAAATGATATTGTCTGTTGATTTGTCATAGATGACTTTTATCAAATTGATGTAAAGATCATATATTCTGATTTTCTGAGGGTTTTTGTCATGAATAGATGCTGGACTTTTTCAAAAGCTTTTTATGCATATGTTGAGATGATCTTGTGGTTTTTGTCCTTGGCTCTGTTAATATTAGTACATTGCATTTATTGATTTATGTATGTTGGACCATTCCCGCATCCTTGGAATGAATCTCACTTGGTCATGGTATATAATCTTTTTGATTATTTGCTGAATTCTGTTTGCGAGTATCTTATTGAGGATTTTGTCATCTATATTCATTAGAGAGATTGGCTTGTAGTTTTCTTTCTTAGTTGGGTCCTTCTCTGGTTTTGGTATCAGGGTAATGCTCGCTACCATGAATGAGTTTGGGAGTATTATTTCCCTTTCCGTTCCTTTCCATTTACTTATACTTGTTCTGTGAGCTAGTATGTGGTCTATTTTGGAGAATGTCCTGTGTACAGGTGCGAAGAATGTATGTTCTGATGATGTGAGTCGGAACACTTTGTATTCACTACTAAGTCCATTTGTTTAAATGTTTTGTTCAGTTTTAATATTTCATTGTTAATTTCTTTGTCTAGTTCATCTGTGTTCTTGTGGCAGTGAGGTATGGAGATCTCCCAGTACAGTTGTATTGGTACTTATTTGGTTTCTCATGTCTGTTAATATTTTTTGTTTTTTTATGGTTGGATGCACTGGTATTTGATGCGTATATATTTATGATTGTTATCTCTTATTCTTGGGTTATTCCCTTTACAAGAATGTCTTGACCTTCTTTGTCTCTTTTAATCAGTTTTGGCTTGAAATTCACTTTGTCTGCAAGTAGAATAGCTACCCCTGCTTTTTTCAGGGTTCCTGTCACATGGGGTATTGTTTTCTACACTTTGACTTTCAGTCTATGAATTTCTTTTTGAATTAAATGTGTTTCTTGTATGCAGCTAATTGTTGCCTCTTGCTCCCTGATCCATTCTGCTAGTCTGTGTCTTTTGATTGGTCTGTGTCTTTTCATTGGGGAGTTGAGACCGTGAACATTGATGGCTATAACTGATGTGTATTGACTTATCCTTGTCATGTTGTTTTCCTGTTCTTGGCTCCCTCCCTTTATTCCCTCATCTACTTAATCGTTTGCCTTGCTTGGTGAATTCCTTCTGTTGGGGTTCATGGAGTTGCAGACCTTGTTATCTCTTTCTGGAATGTCTTTCAAAACATTTTGCGGTGCTGGTTTGGTGATCATAAATTTCCTCAGCTGTTCTTTGTCATGGAAGTATCTTATTTCTACATCAGTTTTGAAAGATGGTTGTGTGGAGTCCATCAATCTGAGTTGAAGGTGGTTTTTCTTTAGAGTTTGAAATACTACACTCCAGGCTTTTCTTGACTTGAGGGTTTGTGCTAAAAAGTCAGCTGTGATTCTGATGGGCTTTCCTTTATAGGTGGTTTGTTTCTTTTCCCTAACAGTTTTTAAGATTGTATTCTTGTTTCGAATTTGTGGAATATTGACTATGATATGCCTAGCTGTAGATTTTTTTTTTTTTTATTGTGGCTAATTGGGGTCTATGTGCCTCACTTACCGGTATGTCAAAATTTTTTCTGTACCAGGGAAATTTTCTGCCATGATGTCTGTGAACAGTTTTTTTAAAAATATCATTTGTGTTCTCTCCTGCTTTTTCATTGACTCCGGTCAATTTTATGTTGTTCTTTTTTGCCACATCTCTCAGCTACTGCATTGATTTTTCTTGGCCCCTGGCTATTTTTAAGACAAGATCTTTCATTTCATAATCACTAACTGCAAGCTTGTTTTCTGTATGTGAGATCTTGTTCTCACATTGGCTTAATTTTGTTGATCTCCACTATTTGTTTTTTGAATCTGTTTGTGCTCTAGAGTCACTAAGCATGTTTTTCATTGTGGATACCTTTTCTGCAGTTATCTGAGAGATTACTTACTTTTTCTAGAGCCTCATTCAATTGCTTTGTTGTTACCGCTTCAGAGAGGCTAAGTGGGTGGCTTGTGGATGTCCTACCTCTTTGCCCCCTGGGTTTGCCTTTGGTGAGCTGGATGTCTGGGGTTGCATCTTGTTTAAGTGTCTTCTTTTTAAGTGTCTTCTTTCTCTCTCTGTCTCTCTTTCTCTCTTTAATTCCTAGAGTGATGCTTGTAAATTGACTATGGTGGGTTGCTTTATTGCTAGTATTTAGGAAATGACCTTAGGAAATGACTACTTCTCCGAGATATCTTCCAGGTAGAGCTGGATTTGGGGTTTGAGTCTGTTGCAAGATCCCACCTCCTCAGTTTGTTGGGATGAGAAGTTGCTGCCTGCTTGGCCCAACCCCTGGTTCTCTGGCACTGTATCAGTATTTTCTATAACCTTTAGTCAGTCTCAGTCTTGGAATATCAGGAGCAATAACTGTTTAGAACAATTTTTTCACTTTTGGCTAAAGTGGTACTATCTATCAGCAATAACAATAGTGTGAAACACAGCCTAGAAAGTTACAAACTGAGGTAACCATTGATTTGTCATCTTTAACTGTATGAACTAGATTTGTGGTTATATAGCAAAATCTAAAACAAGCCTGAAATTATTTGCAGTATGTAAGTCCTTAACCCTCAGTGGTTAAAATTTAAAAGGGGTTAGAGAAAAAATAGGAGGTAGAAGAGGAAAAGATGAGGCGTAAGGTTGGAGGCAAAGGAGGGCAAACTTGGGGAAACTGGTGCAGAAGAGTGAACGGGAAGAGAGAAGGAAGAGATAAAAAGAACTGAGCAGAACAGCAACCACAGAGAGGCTAGAAATCATGTTCACACGCATATAAAAATAAGATGAAACAGTGAAGGGGTAAGGACAAAAACACGAGACAAACAGAAAAACAAACGAGAGAGCAAGGAAAAGAAAAGTCCACTTTCAGGTTTGTCTCTGCTGTCGCTGGTAGCCCAGCTGCGCATACAGAGCCCTGATCCATGCTGATTTATTCCAAAGCCAGCAGTACCTTTTTGGTAGGGTAGTAGATAATCTTAGCAAGCCTGCACCTTGTGGCTGAGGCCACTCATTTGCCCTGTATGCATTAGCTCACCTTCCCCACATCTGAGCCCAGGTGGAGCTTCTAGGTGGAGCCAGTGGCTGCCCTGAGTTCTGAGCTCAGCTGGCTTCTCTCCAGGATGGCTCCTGGCCACTTGCTTTCTCTTGCAAGATTAGTGAGCTCTCAGCGCTCACCACCAGTTAGTGCAGTCCTTCAGGTCCACTGCACCCACTGCACTGCTGTGTCTTTCTAGAGGCCTCTTCCTAAAGGGCCACCAGCAGTCACCGTGTGTCTGCAGGTTTGAACCACTTGTTTTGAGCAGTGAGTCCTGTCTCAGGGAGAAGGCACTGCTGGCTACCTCCTTGTGCTTCATTGAAGTTTCTCTCTTTACCCCCTCTGTGCGCTTTAATGTGCACTTTGTGGGGCCGTGGCACCTGCTTCTCTCTTTCTTGCCTTCCTCATGTTGCTATATTCCAGCATCTGAACAACAACTCTCAGAAAGGGTCTTTTTCTACTGCTCACCTTTCCATTCATCTTGGTGCTTCTGTACCCTGCAGGGCGACATGGTGCACTTTATAATCCGAGCACCTGGGGATTGGGGCAGGGGGTTGCTTTAAGTTCAAGACCAGTCTGGACTATCCAGTGAGACCCTGTTGGTGAGTTTCTGCTGTACCTGGGGCCAGCACTGCTTTCCTCTGCCTTTTGTGCTGGGTGGCCCTGCTCTGCCTGACTGGCAAGCCCTGTCACTGCTTGTGCTGGAGGTCAGGGGACTTCTCTTCAGAATGCCCCCTGCAGCACTGTTCAGAGAGGCACTGGGGGGTGTGTAGCGTTTCACCTGTAGACAGTCTCTAAAAAGTCAGAAAACGTCCGGTGAAGCAGCAGTAGCCAGCTCTGCAGTCCTGGGCACACTTAGTCTTCTGGCTGAGGTCTGTGTTGGAAGGGAGAGCTGCTCTGTGGAACTTCCTTACATGGACTCCTCTCGAATTTCAGCTTTAGAAGCACGAGAATGGAGTGAGGGCTTTCTATCTCAGGGTTCATTTTTTTTCTGAAGAATGAAGTTTGTTCAATATCTTATTGTTTTGTACTTAAATAAAAAGTATTTTATTTTTTCTTGTATATTTAAAGTTTATAGTCTGATGATTTGCATTTTCCCTTCCTCTAGCACCAGCAGACGTTTTTGAATCAACTGAGAGAGATTACTGGAATTAATGACACCCAGATACTGCAGCAAGCCTTGAAGGTATGCCCTTTGTTTTATGGCATAGTTTGTGGTGAGCTCTCATCTGTGTTTACTGTATTTGAAAGTTAAGGTTTATTTTCAGGTATATCATATAGCAGTGGTAGGCATAAATGAATGTACTTCCATCAATTGAGAACCTGTTTTAATATGCTAAAATTTGAAGCATGCCATCTTTCAGCAGTGCAGTGTTCTATGATACCTAGGAAAATGTATCTTTATGACGTGCCTTTCTTGGAAAATCATGGAATGTGAATCTTAGTGCTAACGGATGCTCTACTCAAAAGCCTTGATTTTAGGTTTTAACATGAAGTTAAAAGGTAAAGTGGTTGGAGAAGGAAGTAGAGGAGAAAGGAAATGTAGAAAAACTACAAGGTCAGAAACTTACATATTTATCCTCCCAAAAAGAAGAACTAAAGATTTTTTTCCACACAACTAATTACCCCTTAAGAATGTTCAACTTCCAAACTTAGTGGTGTTTGTAATGAATAAAAGTACACTTGTGTTTTAGATATACTTGCATTTCCCCACACTTGCCAAGATGAATCAGATGACATGGCTAATTCACAGTGAAAAAAATCGAATGAATGCAAGATGTGCAACAGATCTATACTATAAACCTATTTGTATATTGCTATTAAGAGCACTATTGCATTTTTGTCATTATAGTCTTGTATGTAGTTTCAGTGTTTTGGAACTTAATCCATGAGACAAAATTAGTTATGTAATTCCTGATTCTGAACCACAGGTTGTTTGTAGAAATTCTTTATCTTTTAGATGACTATAATCAGAATCATCACAATGATACTATGCAGCACTTAGGAAACAGTTCACCATACTGGGGACCGTTTTCAGTGATTTATGTGGGCTAACTCATCATCATCATAACTTTGTAAGATAAGTATTTTTAATTCCGGTTTTGAAACTGGGGAAACAGAGATTAATTTTCCCAGTAACACACAGCCATCGTGAATTGGAACTTGGAATAGAAGCCTCAACAGCCTGATCCCAGGGGCTGCACCAACTGCTTCCTGTTACTGGAGGTTTTGTTTTACTTACTTCCTGTAAGGAAGGTGACCAAGCCGTGCTGCCTGTGGCGTCAGTGCAGTGGCAGTGAAGCCGTGGAGAGGAAACAGAAGCATTTCAGCCCGACTCTTATAATGATGACGTTTTGATAATTGCCAGCCCTCATTCTGTGTCTATTTTCAGAAAGTGCTTTTCCCAGTATACCACAAAATACAAGGCTGTATTCCATCCTTTGCCAGGGTACATTTGGAGAATTCACTCTCTTCTAAACTTGAGAAGTATAGATCCAATTAAATCAGGTCCACATTTCCTTTGATTTAAGTTGTGTGAGCATTGTTCTTTTTGTTTTTCCCACACTTCTGTTTCAGTTGTGCTTGGGGGAATGCATTATACTTAAACCTTAATTGTTACACAGAACTTTGTATTATGTGTAATAATGAGTTGATTCTCTTTAATAATATATAGAAAAGGTGTTTATTGTTGGGAACCACAATATCCCTAATTAATTTCAACACGTTCAATTTGAGAATTTAAGCATTACAAAGTAAATGTCTTTCAAGTTGTGAAATTCTTACTGAATTTATTTTTTATTATACGAAATAGTTAAATAACACATTTCTTGGCACATAGTGAATGCTCAGTAAATATTGTCCATCATCATTGTAATTTGTTATGATTAGTTTACTTAGCTAAAAATATTTCATATCCATTTTGTTAGCTTTCTGTTGGTAGGATAAAATACTTAAAAAACCCTAAAAGCTGGACTAGTTTATTTATTTATGGTGCTGTGCATTGAACTCAGCTCCATCTCTAGACCTGTCTTTATTGTTTTACTCTGAAGTAGGAGCCTCACAAAGTCGCAAAATGCCCTAGGCAGGGCTCAGAATTGTTATTCTCTTAACTCAGCCTCCAGAGTGCTGGGGTCAGAGCCCTGTGCCACCATTCTTGGCTCAGTTTATTTTGGCTGATGGTTTCAGCGGGTTTAGTCCATGGGGGACTGCTTTACTTTTAGGCCTGTGACAAGGAAGACACATCATGACTCAAGCTTGACGGTGGAGGAAAGCTGTTCACTTCATGGCAGCTAGCAAGGAGTGGGGTGGAGAGGAGAGACAGATACAGACAGATGCAGACAGACGGAAAGATCACATGCTCATCAGCTATTTCGTTTAATTAGGCTCTACTTCCTAAATTTCCATCGCGTCCCAGTAATGACATCAAGTTACTAATTTGTCACAGGATTAATCACACCAGTGAAGTTAGAACCTGAATGATCCATCCACCTTCCAAAAACTCATTGGCTGGCAATGAAGCTGTTAACACATGGTCTTTGGGGAGCATTTGTAGATCGAAACCATAGTATGCATGTTTTGAGTGTATCACTTAAGAATCTTATAGTGCTTGTGAAGGTAACATTTTAAAGCAGTGGTGCTTTGAAATCTGTACTCTTACCTATCTTCCCTCACTGGTGCTAGAAGTAGAGTTGGGATAGGTTTTGAGGAATCCATTCTTTCAGTTACTTAGGCTGCAAATCATAGAATCGTCCTGATGCTCCTGTCAAGTTCCCCATTTAATACTGTGCAGTAATGTCCTCTCTGATTGTGTGCTTTTTCTCTGATGTACATTCCTAACATACAGCCAAGATGACCCTTTTGGAGTGTGACCCATCCCGCGGCACTCTTTCCTGTTCAGAGCCCTTCCTTGCCCTCCTTTCACACTCGTGTGTGTGCTGAATTTCTCAGGGCCTGTCATGTCCTGGCCTTTCATTACAGAGGAATTTGTTATTAACATCAGGATTTCTTGTGTTGTTTCAGTTATTTGTCTTAGAGCTAGTGTTACATTTTATTTATCATGATATAGACAATATAAATTTACAGCTGGACAAGTCTCATTGTTTACCTGCTTTAACATTCCCTAGTTACACTAGTACTGGTCCCTCTTGATGAATGTTAGAATACTTCGTCCCGCTCTGCTTTTAACGAGAACTAAGTCAGAATTCGTTATGAATTGTAGAAGCTTATCTTTTTGACAGCATTCAGTACAGTGTTTCTGTCTCCGCACTCACTGTGTCTGTCTTGGCAGCAGACTTCGGTATCTTTTGCTGTTTTCTTCCTATTTGTCCTTGACCTTTCACTTAGTTTTCCCTCAGATATGAAGCCAATACCCAGAGCATAGGTGCTGTCTTTTATTGTCCTTGATTGAAGAAGTATTACATTAAATACTCACGTTTTGCTCTTACAGTGCTGAGTTCCAGAGAAAATTTTAGTTTATTCATTTTTTCAAAAGTATGTTTGTGCTTGCTAAGTGGATAGAAAACCAAGAAATTGAGAGAATGTTCATTAATTAGCAGTTTCTATTCATAAAAGAAATACCATTAGGATAAATATTTTGAACTTGATATACTCAAATTAGTCACTTAAAGAATAGCTTCAAATCAAAGCGGTTTTTGTTATAAAGTAATAGTTATTATGAAAAAAATTGCATATGTTTTGTGAAAATGTATAAATTCCTCCAAAACATTGGCTGTTCCTGTCTTGACATTTGAAGGATAGCAATGGCAACTTGGAGTTAGCGGTGGCTTTCCTCACTGCGAAGAACGCCAAGGGCCCTCCGCAGGAGGAGACGGCTTACTACCAAACCGCGCTTCCCAGCAACGACAGATATATCAGCGTGGGGAGCCAAGCAGACACGAGTAAGTTCTTCTTCCCTGAATATTTTAATAGAAATGTACTGAAAATTTTTGTTGATAATGTATTAGTTTCACAAAGCAGAGATGGAAAACAACAACAAAATTAAATTTAGCTTTCTTTTTAATGTTGTTGAAGTAACATAATAGTTTTACTAACCACATTTTGCCCTAATTCCAAGTTCAAGGTAAAAGACTTTTCTTAAGTTATTTATCCTTTGATGAGCATTTCATGTAGTATTCATTGCTTTAAAATACAGAGTAACAGGTATCATATTTGCAAAAAGTGTCTGGAATTTTAAGTGGGCACAGTCATTTCTTTTATGGCTTTTAAGCATTGCTACAAGTCTCAGTATTTTTTTAAGATAAAATACTGTTTCAGTTATTGATGGGTTTGCCTTTCAGTGAAATTTCCCTTTCCTTTCTATTTCAAATAATGTTTTTGGTAGAGGGATTATTTTCAAAATGTAACAAAATCCCTGTTTCTGCAAACACAAACAAACAAATACAAAATAAAACTTGGGGAAGATATTTTAGAGACATATACAGATGCATGCATGTATATATGTAGAAGGTTTTATATGGGACTGTAGGTTTTCTTCATCATGTGTATACTCTGTACTTATGTAGCACTCAGCATTTTAAATAATATACTCAGTTAACTTCCATATTTCATCATGGTTTTTAATAACTATACTAGGGCTAAGGGTGTAGCTCAGTGGTGAAGGACACATTTTTCCAGTGCAAGGCCCTGGGTTCATGCTCCCCTCCTCTTTAAGAAAAGATACACGTCAACATTGTGGATTTGAGCAGTTTGATTACTAACATGTATTCTAAAAGAATCTCTGATATTGTTTATAGACCTTGTCATAGTTGAAAACCCAGAAAAGCCTATTCACTCCTATCTCACAGAATTGAGAACGTATCTTACAGGTACACAGTGATAGAAAGTCTGCATGTATGAGACAGCCCCTCCGGTGCTTATGTCCGCCTTCGGGACAGACTGTGCCTTGGCCCCTATCTGTGTCTCCAGCCTCATTTTCTGCTGCTTTCTCTTCCCATTCTGCAATGTAATAATACAGCTGATTTCTGTCTCCTACCCATGCTGGTCTGTCAGGAATCCCTTCTAACCTTTCTCTTCTTAGCATAATTTATTGTGGTCTTAGTAGAGTTAGTTCTGGATCTGCCTCCTTGTTTTCTCTGGTCTCTTGGTTGGACCAAGTGTTTTTCTAGAGGTGTGCATCTAGAAGTTACTTGCTTGAACATTGTTGGTGCTGAAAAAATACTTGTTGAATTTTTTTTGATAATAAATGTAGAAAATCTCTTTGAAGACATATGAAAGGAATGAGATTAAAAAGTTGGTTGGAAGAAGTTAGTAGAACAAAGTGTGGGATTTAGCATTTAAGAATAATACCTCATTTCTTTCAAGGCTCTAAGACTTGGGAAAAGAAACAGGTGGTGAAATAGGAATAGGATACTTTGACAGAAAACAACTGGTGAGACTGGACAAACTCACAGTTTAACAGTTTTGTGTTCTAGTTGAGATAAACTACAAGTGTACTTTTCGATTCTGGATACTTTGTGATATGAAAATGGTATAGTCTGAAAATTAGAGTTTTAAGACTGTCAAAAACGAAAAGGTGTCTTATTTGCTGTGCAAAAGAGAAAATACTGCTAAAATCAAGTGTTAATACCATCCAGACATCTGTTGCAGAATAGTAAAAACATTATGGAAAGAAAAATAAATTTGGATAGATATCCTTAGAGGGAGGTAACTCAGTTTCAGAAGGCATGTGTCTCACTTACTCATAATTAAAATTGTTTTCTTCGTGTATTTTTTGGAAAACAGTTACTGATTGGAATAAAAGATAGAGAACCAGAATTTCTGATTCTGTCTTGGTGGCCGTATTGAGTACATTGCTCGCTGTTTTGGTTTCTTCAGTTATAAAGTGTTATTTTTTCACTAGGATACTTACTAGCATACTGTTCATAAAATGAATTGAGAAGCAAGTTGGTAGACATTTAATATGATCATAGTATTATTATAGTATCAAACCAGAAGAAAAACAGCTGATGGAATAACAGTATTTTTCCTTTGAATACATCTGTAGCATCTTTTATAAAGTTCTAAGAAGTTATGGTTGTCTTTATGAAATAGTCTGACTAAATTTAGTGGCATTGTGTATTGCATTGAATGGTTTAAAATTGACGGTATAAAGAGATGCTATGGATTCAGCAGGTATTTTTCAATTTTTTTTTTTTTTTTGAATTACTGTATATTTGTTTTAGAGAAGTGACCTGTTTTCATTTATCTTTAACTCTTGGAAGAATTGCTTAATACTTACATGTGGATTAGAAAGACAGAAACTGAGTGAATATGTCTTTAAGTGCAGGCCTCTGCTGAGAACCTGCATTAAGTGCTGTATGAATCTATGCAAAAGCAGTGGTCAGACTATGAGCAGGTTTTCAAGGGATTTTTGCAGATTAAAAAAAAAAAACTTTCTGGGCAATTTTTTCAGTGTTACGTGAAATACACTGTCATTTGAAAGTTGTGATAGTTTAACCTAAATTCTTTCAAACATGACACGTTTTTAGTTTTTCCAATTTTGTTTTCTTTTTTTCTAAGTATAAAGTCTCTCACAACTAAAGCTTAAAAATGAAGAAGGTCACGGTAACTTCAAACATGGCATCTGTGTAGTCCTAATAAAACATCTATGTTTTAAATAAATATTTTTAATACTAAATACACTTTTTTGTATTTTTTTGTTTTCTTCTTACATTTCTAGGGATTGAACCTTTGCCCTCACACTGAGTTGCACCCGCGGCCCTTTAAATTTTTAAAATTTTGAGATAAGATTGTTTCCAAGTTGTTAAAGCTGACTTTGGGCTTGAAAACCTCCCACTGCAGCCTTCCAAAAGCTTGGTCTTCATTGATATAATATGGAAAATAACTACTAACAATTGATTGTCTTTTAGAAGTAATATAATTTTTTTTAAATGACTAAAATTACTATCTCCTGGAAGTCATTATTTGGTACTTATGGGAAAAGTTTTACATGTGCCTATCCTGACATATCAAAGGCAGTTGTAAATTATGTCAACTGACTTGAAGAGTACCTTTTTAATACTGGAAAAGTAATTACCTTCACTAGTAACTGGAATAATCACATACTTGTGTAGTCACCTTTCATTTTTGAAAGAAAAATATTTCCACGAAAGATTATACTTTGCATTAATAGGGAATTTAGAAGTAATGCATCTAGTGTCTGCAGTATTTTGGTGACATCTTATATTACAATACTGTGTTGAATTTTGGGAAAAGGCCCGAATCATTTTGATAAAGTTAGCAAAAATTATAGGCAACTGTTTTTATTGCTTCAATTTTCAGTTCAGATTAGATAATGCTGATTGTCAAATGAATGCCTTCTCATCCTAGCTTACATTGGAAAAAAAATAGAGTTGGAATTTGACAGTCAAAAACATTAATGAAAATGGGGCTAGGATGCAGTGCAAGGTACTTACAATCATAGATGTACTTAATAGAGGAAAAATTCTGAAGTTTTTGTGCATTGGCAAATACTATAGACATGACAATACAAAGCTTTTGCCCGATTTGAGATCTCATAGTGGTACCTTTTATTTCATGATCATTAAATAGTTTCGAACTTTTTTAAAACAGGAAAAAAAGAGTATATGTCCACCAGAACAAGATGTGCTACAATTGAGCAATCAAAGTATGGATCAAAAGTTAAGAGGGATTTGGGTAGGTAATTTTCAAACAGAAATGAATGACACTTTTTACTTAAATTTTAGAGGAGTTATTATATTTGAGTGCTAAGTGATAGTCCCTTCAAAAATTTAAAGTCATACAGTATTTTCCCTGTAATAATTTGAATTATTAGGGAAGATTGTATTCAAAATGAGAAAATCTTATGATCTATTCTAGAATTCTGGTTATAATTATATTGCTTGACCAGACAAATACTGATTTAATGCAGCAAGTAATAGGCCCATTTTATTCTAGTGTTTATATCTTTACTAAGGATAAATTAGTTATATTAAACAGTTAAGGATTTTATTAATTAAACATTGGTATTTTTTTCATTCACAAGCTTCGTTAAATAAGTAAATTCAGCTAGAAAAAAGTAATAACAGGGAAGTTACATTTATTTCTTTAGAAATTTCTCCTACCTGAAGCTGTTTTGATGATCCACTAGCAGTCAGGGCTAAGCTTAAAAATGAAATGCTACATGATCTTAAAGTTACTTAGGATAGGTTAGATGTAACTAGGTGACTCAGCCCGATTAGGTACATTCTGTTAGCTGTGAACTATGTAGTGTAACATACACTTTTCTGAATTGTTTCTTCCTTTTGCTTTGAAACAGGGTCTCATAAGGTGAATAGTGAGGGCATAATTTGGCTGAAGGTGGGAGAGGGAGGTTAAGGATGGCAGTATTCTTATTCCTGGTCTGTTGAAGATCCTTTTATTCACATGTACCTTCTAAGGGTAGCCTCATCCTCTTGTGGCTCAGGCTTGTTTGCTTACTCATTTTTAATCTTCCAGGACAGCCATTTAGTTTGCATTCATTCATTTTTGTATACATACTTTTTCTCACGGTTGTTTCTTGCCATGATAGATTTCCTTGTAACTCTTCTCAAACGTTCAGCACCCTTTAACTTTGCAAGTGCTTTCTGCTCTTGTCACTGTACTGCCTAGAAATCTTTGCTTGTGCTCATATAAGCTTGGCCCGTTAAACTGCCCCTTGGCTCATTTTCATGTATATAGAGGACAGCGGAAGACTTTTTTAAAAAATCAAATCATTGTGTCATTATAGTTTAACAACATTATGGGCTGGACAGGCATTTGGACTAACTTGGAAATGTTATATCATTTATGTAGCATTTTCAAGGGAAAGTGGATTGACTTATGAGTTAATAGTGTTTACAATTCATGGATAGATTGATGGCAACATTTATTTCACAGTTCAGAGAAACATATTTGGTAGTTGGTATATGTGTTTTTACTCAGATGGTAATTTCTTGGAAAGTGAAAGTTACTAGGATGAGCGTCATGTTTTGGTACTGGTATCCTGACCTTATAGTAAGTAAAGCTTTTTTAAAAGATTAATTTGGATGCCTTTCAAAATGTACATTACTGCTTATGCACATTTGTGATATTTTTGTTTGCAGTGGTTCCCAACTAATAGTTTCATGTATGTACCACTGAATTATCCTCCCAGTAATACTAAAGGAGGGGTTTATAAAAACAGTGTTTCACTAAGTCTCACCTTGGATGCATATAAAAAATATTCATAGTGTAATGGCATTTTTTACAAAGGCTTAATTTTTTATAATTGACCTTTACCAACTAAAAGTTGTTTAAAGCCAAAGAATTCTTTGTTCTTTGTATATGAATAGAAGAAAATTGAAGGTTGGGGATGTACCTCAGTGGTAGATTGCTTAGCATGTACAAAGCCCTGGGTTTGATCCCCGGTCCCCCTTACCCCAAGAAATTGAAATGTTAATTTTCATTGCAAAATGGATAACTCACTACATGTTTTATGGAATCATTTTCCTACTAATTCCAGAAAAAAAGAAACCACTCTATTGAAATAAGATTTTGCTTACTATCTTGTCTTAAAATTACATGAATTTGATAGGTCAGTAGGTTATAACTTTTCAAGATTGACATATTTTTCTAAAATACTGTGGAAAGGAGCTGCCTTATGGAATAAGGAGAAAATCATGGAGAACATTAAGGAAAATTGCAGGGAAGTTACAAACACTAAACAAATTTCTCCCATTTTTTATAGGAAAAAAATCATAGCTTTTCAGTTAAGGACTAATAATCTGAGGTTCCAACCACCCCTTTCTGCCTTTTAATGCTATTACTTCTCTATACAGGGGGTTTTAGATGCAAATTTCCAACTGGCTACAGATGTGCCTGTATGTTTAACACCTGGAGTACTGAGGATGAGGGGTGTGGGATAGGTTGGGGCACTTAGAGCCATTGAATGAGGTCGTTCTAGCCACAGCAGCTTGATACCTTAATACCAGTATAGGGTATAAAATTATTTTCTGTATTTGCTGTGATGAAAGAGCAAGATAGGTCATATGAATGTTTGGCTGGATAAGTGAGGTAGTAGAAAACATTGGAGGTGTATCAAAAGGGAGAGAATATTTTATCTAATGTGCTACTGTTACTACCACATTTTGACTTTGTCACAGTGATTATTGCTGTGCCTCCTGTGTGGCTGGATCTGATTGTTTTTAACTAGAAAAAGAAGGAAGAGATATCTATTATGTTTATGTACAGTGTTTATGCCAATTCAAATTTTGTTACTTTGTATAAGCCAAAGAACAGAATATTCAGTTATGGTTTGTTTTATTAAAAACAATGATGTTTGGGAACATGGCTAGGTGATTCTCTTACTTTCCTTCTCAGAACCCCTTTACAGTCTTAAAAATAATCGGAGATATAATACATACTTTTCTTTATATAAAATATTTACTGTATTAGAAATTAAAACTGGAAAAACCTTAGAGTATTCCTGTAAAATATCAATGTTACATGTTTGCTTAAGTAGTATTTTTATGAAAAGTATACTTTGTGAAACAAGTTAGCGAGAAGGACACATGTTTCACATTTTCACAAATCTCTGGTGGCTGCCATATTACAAAAGAGTAGGAGTCTCAGATCTGTTTGTGAAGGTTTGCATTCTGTGCAGCGAGTTTTTTGGTTAAAGAGCGTGAAGAAAGTCTGGCTTAATACAGATACAAAATTAGAAAATGGAAGAGTGCTTTAACTAACCATTCAAGCCGTAAGGGATATTCTTAATACCACAGCTAAACTTGATGACTCATAATTTTTTTAAGGGTACGTGTAATGGTGAATCCAGAGTCACATCAGTGATTCTAAAGTGATACCAGTGACCTTTTCATACTGTTCTGCATTAAAATATGTTATTTATCTTACTCTTTGAGTAAATCGTATACTCTTGTGATTTTGTAACACTGTTCATCCGTAAGTCGGAAAAGATTTTTTCAAATAATATTATGTAACACTAGAACAATCAAATCTATCAATATAGTCATTGATGTCATCTGAAAAATCTTTAAGTAGTAGGAAGGTATCATGTTCATAGTGGTTGAAACAAGTTTTTTAAAGTTCTGAGTTGGCTTGAAAATTATTCATTAATTGTTGTCGACAGATATTCTCATTTGTTTTCTTTAAGATGACAAGCTTGCCAAAATCTGATAATCATAGTTTGTAATTTGTCATTTGTTCTTTCAATTAAAAATATTCCAAAAAAGTAGTTCAGCTTTGCATCTCAAACATTGCACTAGCGTTTTTTTTTTTTTTTTTGTAGCAGCAGCCACATACTTTACATATAAAGCCAGAAATACATTATGAAGTTTCGGTCACAAAGAATTTATAAGAGGTGTTGTGTGTATGCACACACGTGTGTGTGTGTGTGTCAAGATTTGAGGTATTGTAAAATTCTCATTTTTACCAAGTTTATAAGTCTTAAGAGAAACAGGTTTTTAAAAAGGAGGGGACTTATTTCAGAGCAGTAATACGATGGACTATTCCCACAGCTTGGCGCTGCTCCTTGAATGTGTGAAGATGTAGTAGTTTTACCCACTACTGGTTCTCATCATCAGTGCAAATCTGTCCACAAAGAGATAACATTTTAGTCTAATTAGTTTCTTACCTAAGGAACTTCCCATCCCTTCTCAAATGTTTACCCTATCAGGAAGGCTACGCTTGGAGAACTGTAGTTCAGGCAGAAAGACCACTGGATCTAAGAGTTAAAAGACTTAACTTTGAAGTCTGTGTACTATGCTCTGTTCTTACGATGTTGTACTTCATTTCTCAGAACTTCAGCTGTATAATTTTTGAAACAGGTTAGAAAATTTTCTTGAGTTTTGCTTTTGGGCTGCTTGAATTACAATTGATACACCAGAGAAAGCTATGAATATAGGTTGTTTATTATTTCTAAATGTTTCTACTCTAGCCCACTTGGTTTGTCATACAAGAAATGGTAAATATTCCATATATTTTCTACAAAGGAACTTAGTAGAGGTGATTAGGTTCTTTTAAAAATCACTGGAAGGGCTACAAGTGGGATTGCCTCCCAGGTCATTGAGCAAGCCTGAAAGGAGCCTCTGGGGCTGCTGTGCCACACCTGTAACAGTAGCTTGGGGAATCACAAGCCAGGAGTAGGTGACTGCCATGGAGCCCTGCCTGGACATAGGAATGCCGAGTCTGGTGGCCACTCTGTCGTTTGACATACTCAAAGCTGGAAACGACCCAGGAGTGCTCCTGTGGAACACCCTGTATCTGTTCAGTGTGCTGGAGGGAACCGTCAGAAGCAGAAGGATCATGGCTGGCCCTTTGCTTCTGCCTTCCAGATCTCATGTTAGTGTGTCCTGTTGTTGCAACTTGAATTTTATCAAGGGCGTTAGCTGCGAATAGTTTTTTTTTTTAAATCTTCCCAGGTTGTACAGTTGAAAAAAGCACATTGTGATGGTGAGAGAATCGTAAGCCTAAAACATCTTTTTCTACTTCTGTGATTTTCAGGTTAATTTCTTCTGCCTTTATTATCCTCTCTGTATCCAAGTTCTGGCCACTTTAATAACCAGGATGTGTCATTCTTACGATGTATTTCATACCTGTCCAGTCTCTTCTTCTTCAGTATTTAGCTGAAGTACCCACTTTTGCTCATGTCTGGGTGGACGTGCGTCTTGCCAGACTTGTGAAATGTTGGCCCACAACACATCTCAGCTGTTCCATTATTTCAGTTGCTTTGTCAGGTAGCTGGCCTACATTTTACTTGACTGGATTTGGGAACATTGCTTACTTTTTCATGAAGTTTTGCTAAATTTCTATAAAGATATTATAAACACCTTTCATGGCCAATTATTTTTACTATCTTAAATATGCTTCTAAGGCACTGGTTTGAGAAAATAAAGTATGGTTAGCGACAGAAGTGGACTTTTGTTTTTAGAAGTGGACTTTTGAAACCATCACACATTATTTTTTCTCATTGAATTTTTTTCTAGTGTTTATGAGCTGTGATTGGAAACTGATGTTTTAAATTAAAACAAAAATTATAGTAAAAGATTACATTGCCATTAATTCTTACCTTCAAAATCTTCACCTCACTTCAAGCACACTTATTCTTGCCATGTGCTGAAGCAGTTCTGGAAGTTCCCTTTTCATGTCTTTAGTTGTGCTGTTTGGCTGTCTGAATGTCTTTACTTTCTTTACAACATTTACCTTTCATGGTCGTTTTTACTTTGGGGAAGAGCCAGGAGTCCTAAAACATGCCAGACGCAGTGAAGAAGGTGGATGAGGACTCAGCATAATGCTTCCGTAAGCTTGCCTTCCCCTTGGGTGGCACTCAACACCAGCATCCTCTGTGCGTGCGTGCGTGCGTGTGTGTGTACACTTGTGTGGGAAGTGCGTGAATATGTGTCTGTACATATATGTGTATGCATAGAGATGTATAGGTATGTATACTTACAGCCAAATTCTGCAAAGAAGGCATCATCTGCAGTATGCTCACTTTTATTTCTCTTAAGATTCTGTGATTACCAAGACAAATAAATTTTAATCACGTTTAAAATGTAAATAAGTAGTTTGAATACAAAACATAATACCAACCAAAGAAAGCCACACAATAGCAGGTAGACCTTACTCTCTTTCTTATCATATTGATTCCTATTATTTTAAAATGATAATGAGAGTATTTTTCCGGGCATATTCTCTGTTAAGCAAGTGACCAAACATATTCTGAAATTGGATTTAGGAGTGGTTTTATTAAAGGTGATAATAGTTGTAACTGTTATTCTATGGAAAAAGACTGTTGTAGCATTGCAGCTGTCTTTTTGTTAGCAGAGAAATGATCAGCGTCATTTATGTATATATTTACTTGTTCTAGTGAATGAGACTTATTTCATGTTAAATTTCCTGTTTAATAAATAAATCAGATGTTACAGAATTGTTTTAAGTAGAAAGTAGAAGCCCCTACACCTTTTTTGCTATAATTTCTGCCATCAGAGTTAACCACTGTTGACACTTTGACACAGTTTTCCAGACTTTAAAACACGCACACGCATGCACAAACACACATACTTACCTAACAGTTAGTTTTTGAAGCACAAATGTTGAAGACTCAATTGTAACTATAACTAGACATTGTCTAATGTTAGTATGGGTAGGATGTAATGTGTATGTAATTGGGTTGACTTCATCTAGCATAAATGTAAATGTTTGATTTTAGTGATTTCAGGTTTTCTTGATAAAGAAATTACTCTCAATAGTATTTCTGCTTGTTTTTAATAAGAGCCAAAAATACTGGTAATCTTTTGCAATTATAAGTATTTCTACTCTTACTGTTTTAGGCTTATGGATGAAAACAACAAGTATAATTGATTAAATATGTATTTGCATTCTCGTTAGGTAGGTTCTTTTGGTAAGAAAATGATTTAAGTTGGTGCCGACCTGCTTTCAAAGGGTATACTGGGTATAATATTTCCATGATAAAATTACTTTTTATTTTGTTGAACTTGTAATTTTTTTTTTTTTTTTTTTTTTGCGGTACTGGGAATTGAACTCAGGACCCTGCGCTTGCTAGGCAAGCGCTTATTCCACTGAGCTATATCCCCAGCCCTGAACTTGTAATTTTGAGAAAGATAATTTTGCTTTTCAGATGTGATTGATCTCACTGGAGATGATAAAGATGATCTTCAGAGAGCAATTGCCTTGAGTTTGGCGGAATCAAACAGGGCATTCAGGGAGACTGGAATAACTGATGAGGAACAAGCCATCAGCAGGTAAAAACGTAATTGGAATAAAACAGACGTGCGTACTATGTATAACAGAAGTAACTGGCTTTAATTTTAGAGGCAGTACATGTACTTTGTTCTAAATAAGTCATTAATATGCTCTGTATTGTCTTTATGTTTTATGTTACCAAACTTCTCATATTTTAGTTCTGTTTGCTATTGAGACTTAGATTTCTATGACTCAGAAGTAGTATTAAAAACCATTAAATTTAGATGTATATTTAATTTTTAAATTTTAAAATTTCTTTTGTATACACTGTCCAATTCAGTTTTAATAATTTATAGCAGAGGCAGCAGATGTTTTCTATAAAGATTCAGTAGTAAATATTTTTGTTTCTATTATTTGGCCATATCATTTCTGTCATACTTTACAACTCCTTGGGTTTTATACTGCAAAAGCAGCCATAGCTAATATATAATACAATGATCTTGGCTGTGTTCCAGTAAATCTTGATTTATAAAAACAGCCAGCCATATACACATACATACAACCTCTCATATACATACACACACATATAAACATACACACACATACACAAACACATAAAGACATATAGACACGGTTCCAAGATCTGTGAGATTGTCGTTTTCAATTCAATAACCCAAACCTTTTAGTTTGAAACAATTTGATTTTCCTTAGGAATAAATAATTAAATTTGTTTTTATACCTAAACCATACTGTTTTTAAAACTAGTTTTAAATTATAACTAACTGTAATTGAACAGTTATTTGGAGTCAGTGGTAGTGCCTCACTGAAGAATAATTTCAGCTTTGAGAAGGTGAAATAATATTCCAAAAGCACATAGCTAGTATGGGTCTTAGGCAGTCTATTGTTCTTTTTACTCTTAACACATTTATTAATACCAGAATGTATCAGTTTTCTTAGATAATTTCATTTAGTATAATATAAATAATATATTTCTTTGGAAGTGTTACTCCTGATGTTTCTCTGTGGTACAAAATGTCTGAAAATGCTGTTTATGAAAGGTGCATAATGTATTTTTCTTAGTGATACTTGTTTAATATCTTTACATGATACTTTGGAACTTCGTTTGTGTAACATTACATTTATATTAAGGTATACAGACAATAAAACGCATGGTCTTCCGCTTTAATTGAAATTGATATTAAATGTTAGTAGTTACAAATGAAAACCAAAAGTCCATGAACTATCTTTGGATGTTTTAATTTGGCTTATTTCCTGAAGTATTTGAGAAATTACACAAATTAATTAATATATTTAAAAACAAAGAACATGATGCTGGGATCTCATTCAGTAAAGAGCATTTGCCCAGCATGCGTAAAACTCTGGTTTCTAGTCCCAGCAATACCAGAAAAATTGATTGGAACAAATGTTTTGAGTAAAACTTGATAGTACTTAACTTTTGATAAAAAAATACCGTAGTTTTCTCTGATCTGTGGAGGATATGTTTTAAAATGATCTGTTATATAAAAAAGGGGTTATAAAATTGATTCATAATAACTTTTGAAAGTATTATTTATATGAATTTATTTTGAGTTTATATGAATTTGCTTATATGAATATGAAAAAATCTAGACATGTATCAGATTAATATCACTAATTTTATAGCATATATCTTCTCATTAAAGCAGTGTGTGTATTGTAATCACATACTGACAAATGTTTTATTAAGAATCTCTTTGTTTTGTGATCATCGTAGAGTGTAGTTACACAAATCTAGATAGTATAGATCAAACAGTTGACATGGTCTCTTGATGCTTCCTAAACTCAAAAGTATGTGTTTGTTACTAACATAAGATTTCATATTGTTTTATAGTAAACATTTTTTAGGAAGAAGGAGTACTCTAATCATAAAAACATAATGTAATAAATATATGTATATACCAGTATCATTGTCATTTATTACCAAATATGATATATATAATTATAGAAAATTTTATGTACTATAGTTTTAAGAGGACTGTCAGGACAATAGGTTTGCTTACACCAGCAATATTGTGTTACAGTTGCTATGAGAGGTCACTAGGTAATAGGAATTTTTTGTCTACATTATAATCTCATGGAACCACTGTTGTATATGTAGTCTGTCTTTACAGAAGCTTTACTCTGTGGCTTACATATGATTCTGTATAATTAAAGAAAGAAATTCGGGCTTAAGACTATTTCTAACTTGTTATTAAGTCATATCAGTGTATATGATTCCTATCATTTTAAATACTAAATTTTGACAAATTAGCAAAAGTAGTTAAAAAATGCTCTTTCTTGGCTTTTTAAAAATTTAATACTGTACAATAGTATGTGTTTCATTGTAGGTAACATTGCAGGGATTTAAAGCAGTGTAATATGCCTTTAAATTACACTTTCTGGAAGTAAGAGTTGTGTTGTTACAAAACATAATTATTTTTCTTGGCTTATGTAGATTTCATAATTTGCAGTGAACAGAAAGAGTGCTAAACACAAAATGTATAGTTAATAACCATTTATATAAATCACATTGAATCAACAAAAGAGAATCAGAATTCTTGAACATTTCACAGTAGTGTATTTGTTCCTGCAGGTCTTATTAAGGGTTGGCACTCTAAATTTTATTTTATTTTATTTTTTTGCGGTACTGGGGATCGAACTCAGGACCCTGCACTTGCTAGGCAGGCGCTTGTTCCACTGAGCTATATCCCCAGCCCGGCACTCTAAATTTTAAAGGAAAATTATTCATACTTAAGGAACAAATTTATCTGTTAGGCTGAAAAGTATTTTTTCTTTATTATCTAAGTTTATATAGCAAAATGTTGTTAGATAACAGTTTCCAAATGATTTGACTGTTATATTTCAGCAGGCATAGTTTAACATCAAAGAATACACTTAGAATACTACATTGATACGTATGGTTAGATGAGAACGCCTATCTTTTTAAATCTCAATTTTTTTATGTTTAGTTACATACACATTGCATGGTGAATATCTTAAATAGAGCATTTTAAAAGTACATATGTTTCGTAATGTATTTTTTCTTTAATGTCAGAATAGGATGTTACTGTAATTCTCTTTTGCTCATCATTTATTAGTCCATTTTTCGTTAGAATAATGCAATATTATGTATAGGCTGGATTTATAAAGAGGAGAACTCATTGTTTTGGAGGCTAGATGTCTAAGATTGGGCAGTCCTGTTGATCTGGCTCCTGTGAGGGCCTAATCACAGATGTCATCATGGTATGAGCATGTGCGAGGATACAGGATAGGTTGTCGTGGGAAAGGAAAGAGACAGACACAGATAGGTGGGCACAGATGCAGTAGTCTCACAGTCTCTTTCGAGGATATGGCCCTGTGAACCTAATGAGCTTGCACTGTGCCCTGCCTGTTAGGTTAATAATGTTCTATCGTTATTATGCTAGGGGCCAAGCTTTCAACACACAGGCCCTTTTAAAGCAAACCACATCCGAATCATAGCACACTGCTAAAGCACAAATGGAATATGAGTACTTGAGATTTAGTAATGAAATACTTTGGGAAATGGTTTGTGTCTGTGGTATATTTCTTTTGAAAATAATTTAGCTTATCTTATGATTTAGAGGTGAGGCTTTTGGAAGATGATTGGATCATGGGAGTGTTTCATTCATGAATGGATTAATCCACTGAAGAATTCAGAGTTGAATGTGCTGTTTTGAGGTGGGGTCTGTTTGGCAGAGGTGGACTCACTGAGAGTGTGAACAGGAAGGGTATATCTCCCTCCCTGGTTCCTTCCTCCATTCTATGTTTCCTGTGTGCCATGGGGTGAAAAGCTGTCTTTTGCCTAGACTCTTCTACTATGGTCTTTTCTGTCTTGGAGCCTAGCATACCATGGACTGAAACACATAAGCAAAAATAAACCTGTTTTCCTTTAAATTGTGGATGTTGCGTTTTGTGTGTCAGTGAAGAGAAAACGACTAAAATAGCTTTTGAAGAGAAACGGGATCATTGCTGTGGCTGTACTTGACTGTGTTTTTTAAGCTTAGCCTTTGGGACTGGTTTGTGGGAGGAATTTGGAAAGGCTTGGAGATGTTGCCTAGAGAAGTCCTTGAGTCCTGTAAGATGAGCTTGATGTGAGATTCTGGTCAGAGCTCAGGAGACCAGGATGCTGATAAAAATGCAGACAGTAAAGTCCAAGCTCAGGAGGGTTCAGGTGAGAATAACGACTCCATTGGCAGTTGGGACTAAAGACCATGTGTTTTATGCTCTGGCAGAAAAATTTGTATATGTTTTGTCCATATCCAGAGCTAAGATTAAGGCCAATAGACTAATTAATCTTGTAGAGGAAGTTTCAAGGCAGCCCAGTGTTTACGCTGTGGTATGGGTATGCTGGGGCCTGTTATCCAGATTTCTAGTAAATACCAGGAACAAACAGCACAGCTAAATAATTTGGAAAGTTTATAGTTTCTCCATAAAGTGACAACAGAGTTGGGGCAAAGGAGTGTGTGGTTGCTGATACCATTGGCATTATTGCATCAGGATGATAGGAAAGATGGTTTGAGGGCATTTCAGGATTCCTTTGCAGGCTCTAAGGTACAAAACTATAAAGCTTTAATTTGGGAAGAAAGGAGAACTCTTGGGTCCTCTTGAGAAAGAGTGCCTAGGAAATTGGCTCCCCAGTATATTTCAGTGTGCTCAGTCATCCAGACACTCAGAGGGCTCAGCAGACATAATCCAAAGTATCCTGGTACTACTTGAGCTGATGGTTGACCTTGGTGTCATCCATGTGGAGCTGGTTTTGTGGGGATGCAAAATGCAAGAACTGTGGGTTCAGTGTGGCTCCCACCTAGATTTCAGAAGAATGCTGGGGATGTCAGGTTTTATGTCCCATTGATGATAACATGATGAAGACAGGGGGAGAAAGAAAATGAAGGCCATTAAGAGACAGGCACCCTTTGTAGGCAACTTTTTCCCGTATTAAATTGAACACTAAAGGATGGCATATTCATGATAAAGTTGAATCTGAACTATCCTTCCCCTTAATACCCTTAGGATATTGGAAAGCTAATTCCTGTGGCTCTGAGAGGTGCTCTTAGTGATAGAATTTGCCCCTGAAAAGTTACACCATGATTTGGAGTTGAAGTTTGTGTCACTTCAGTAGTACGATAAGTCTCAGCTTAGAAATTAGTTTTAAATTGTGTCGGATTTGTATTGTCTCCAGATGTTGACAATAAAAAATTCTCTCTAGGAAGATGACTTTATCCTATGTCTTAAAAAATATCTTTTGATGGCTTTTACAGCTCTAAGAGCAGACCACTCAAAGTACCAGGCATAAGTGGAAAAATGTCACAGTGAGAATTAACAGTAACAGCAGGCAGCAAAAAGTATGCCCATGAATTCAGATATTGTAATGTATTTAACTATAACTTTAAAAAGGAAGTGAAAAATATGAAAATATGACCTACCACAGTTGAAAAGCAACTGAAAATATCTTTTGGAAATAAAAATTAGAAAAACTAAACACAAAATATAGGTTTAATAGCAGATTAGAAGCAACTGAGGAACACATCAGAGGCTGGAAGATACATTAGAATAAATTGTCTAGTCTGAAATACACATTTATAAAAAAACATGGAAAACATAAAGGCTTAAACTCCTGTCTGTAGAGTAAGTCCAGCATGTATTATTTGGTACTGTTTTTCAGAAGGAGAAAATGAGCCTGATTTAAAATTCAAAGTATAATTACTGGAAAATTTTTAGAAGTGAAAAGCTAACAATTTGAATTTTCATAATACAACAAATTCCAACCAGGAAAAGTAAAACTCATACCTAGATTTGTATTTGGTATTTTAGAACACCTACTGCTAATAACATTCAAAAATATTCAGAGAAAAAGATTGGAATTATCCTCAAAATAGTGGCAGTGAAAGTGACAAATGACAAAATTTAAATAGCATTAATGGACAGTTGAAAGTAATAAAATGATGTTCAATGAGTGGAAAGAAAATAATGTTTCACTGCAGCAAAATCAGTGTGTCCCTTCCAGGAAGTTACATTGTAACTTTGTTTTCCTAATCATCTCTATGTACGCCCCACCTTTTATCTAGCAGGATTAGGTACAAGAGGAACAAAGACATTTTTTAAAACATTAGAATCAATATGCCTCTCTCTTTGGCCAACAAAGGAATTGGGTGAACTGTGTACTCAACTAAGTGAGTATTATTTTTTCCTCTGCGATTATTCAGACTAATTAGAGAATCTAGATGTGTAACTTGGAATTAAGTTTGTCTAGAAGCTTCCTTAGAGGGCTTATCAACTAGGACAATCTACCATTAGGAGAAGAAAGAAATACGTATCACATACAGGAATAATCTGGGTGGAATTATGAATTTAACATATAGATCTTTTTAACCACGTACTAGTCTTATTTAAATAAATGATGACCAAAAAATCACATTTCTTATTTTTGTAAGATAATATAATAGGAAATAATGAGAATGACAATTTTATCAAGTTTATTCAGGAGCTGGGGATATAGCTCAGTGGAATAAGCGCCTGCCTAGCAAGCGCAGGGTCCTGAGTTCAATCCCCAGTACCGCCAAAAAAACAAACAAACAAACAAACAAAACAAACAAACAAAAAAAACAAGTTTATTCAGTAATTTTTGGTGTATAGTGTATCTTAAAATATTCAATACACAACACAATGTTACAATCTGGACGGTAGTGTCTAGTCTTTCTAAATCCTTTTTCATTATTGTCTTTCTTTAAACAAAACACTTTGCACCACCATGTTGGCCTTTCCTTCTTTACTGTGGTTGGTATAATTTGAATAAAATGTCTACCCTGTCTACCCTCTAAAAATGGTGAATACATTGAATGTCCTGGTTGGCACTTCACTATCTTGTATTTTTCAATTATTTGGTCTGTTAGACCGAGTCTAAATTGTAAGTGACTCTTTGAACCTCCTTATTTTGAACAAATAGCTAATGCATTCCATATTGTTTGGTCCAGAAGGCCCATACAAATTTTATGCTACTTTTTCCTTATGATTACAGGGTAGCTTGTTTTTTTTTTTTTTTTTTTTTTTTGGTACTGGGGATCGAACTCAGGACCCTGCGCTTGCTAGGCAAGCGCTTATTCCACTGAGCTATATCCCCAGCCCAGGGTAGCTTGTTAAATGTTGGTCAGTTCTGTCAGTGCCACTCATGGAATTATCATAATCACTGACCACTAGTGGAATTTTTTCAGTTTGGTTTCTTCTTTTAAATTCTATCATGTCTGTCTTACGAATGCAACAGTAAGCAGAAAAACTGAAATGACGCCCAGTATTGGCAGGCAGATGTATTTTATGTTGAAGGGCACTGATTGGGATCATTCCCCAAATATCAGGCTCTAATCTCTCTGGTTTGAGGCTTATATGGGATAAGCAAACAGGAAGTACAGAAACAAAGTACTTGGCTATTGTTGATTGGTTCTTATAATATGCATTATAGTGACCAGCTGTTTCTAGGAGACGATAGTAACAGGAACTGTAACAGGAACTGTTACCTGGGCAACTAAACCTGGGCAACTAACAGAGTAGCTGGGGGGCTTTTTCTGCTACATGAATAGTTGACAACAAGGAGATGTCTTTTTTGGTTTTCCATTTCATAATGCAGACTTTTCCTCTCTGATGTGCTAAAATTTCTCTCCTTTTCAGTTTTTTCTTTTGTAGATGTTTTGGTACTTCCTTTGAGTCCCAAATGCGTTGATTTTGTATTATAAAAGAGTATCACCGAGTTCTGGAGAAGTATAAAAATTATATTTAATGTACTTACAAGAGTTTTTATAGATTGTAGCGCAAAACTGTAGGTTATTTTTCATAAGTAAACATGAATCAGTAAAGGAAAACAACCAGAACATATTACTGGATTCGTGTCCTTAGATTTCACTAGAAACAAACATCAAAGGTGAACCAAACATTCTTAATACAAATGTATAAAAAATATAAAACATACAGACATACAAGTGTATCTTGTGCAAACAAGAATCAACTGGTTCAAATGACCCTTGTCTGACCATATGGAAACAAATCCGCTACTCTTCTTCTGATCATTACCCAGGGGGCAGCTGTGATGAGGAACAGGAGCAGGTGTGGGAGACAGTTAATTCTTTTAATAAGGGTTAACTAATAAATGTTAGATCTGATACTATGAGTCCAGTAGAGTTAGACCTTCTAGGTTGATTTTTGAAGGGTGTTCAGTGTTCAGTGACAAGCAGTGCTTCTGAGTGGTAGGGAGGATGGAAAGTCTGTTTAATGCTCTCAGCCCATTTTTGAGGAAAGTGCGTTATGTCAAATTAGGTGGTGTGGAGGAGTTGGAAGTATAACATGTTCATGACATGGCTGGAGTTGACCGTCAGGTTGGGACAACAGCAGGGAGGAGCCGTTACCGGCTCTGGAGGATGAAAGCAGCGGCCAGTCTGTCAGGAGCGAGGAGGAGCTGTGCACCGCACACTGCTGCTGTCCTTGCCTCCAGAGCCAGGAGCTGGCTTGTAGCAGGAACTGCACATCTCACATGGAGTGACAGATTCTGTATCAGAAAGAGCAGTCCTTAATTTGCAGTTAGCATAGTAATGGAGTGTGTTTCCATGTCAGTACCAAGGTATATTGTGCTAGGGGTGATCTGCAAGGTGCAAATTCTGGCCAAGGCTTACTTACAGTCTTCTCATCGGAGAACAGGTACCACTACCCATTCTAATAGCTCAATTAAATACCAACTATTAGAACACCTCAAAACAACTGGGCCCCTCATATACTGCTTAGAGAAAGGGTAACGGTTCAGCTACTTTGGAAAAGTGGGGAGTTTTAATAACTTGAGACACCCTATGTAGAAACTCAGTCTTTCCCCTCTGAGTATAGACCTGTGCAAAAAGTGAGTAGTGGCTTTAACCAAATACCAATAAGAGAATGTTAGGCAATGTTAGTATAGCTACACGATGAAATTCTAAGCAATATGTGGGAAAATTTTGCTGATTCTTGCAAAAACGTGGAGGAATCATTGAAACAGCTGAGAAGGAAACCCGACACCAAAGAATAACTATGTGGTTTCATTTGCACAGTGTTTAAGGATGGGCAGAACTAATTTATGGCGGTAGAGCTCACAGTAGTGATTAACTGGGGAATGGAGCGAACACTGTCGGCTGGAAAGAAGTGTTTCTGGGATAAGGCAGGTGGGTGGGGTCACATGGATGTGCACATGTATAAAAGTTGCACAGATCTCTACATTTAGGATTTGTGTATTTTTCTATAAATAATTTTTCAGAGTATTGACAAAAACACATTTACGTTAATTGGTAATATATAAACAATACATTTTTGTACATAAGAATGAGAAAATGAAAGTTTAAAAAGAAATACTTAATAACTCATAAAACTATTAAGGGCCTGGAATAAAATCTAATAAATGTTCAAGTGCTTTTAAGAAGGAAATTTTTGGGCTGAGGACATAGTGCACTAGGAGAGATCTTGTCTAGCTAGCATGTGTGAGGTCCTAGGTTTGATCTCCAGCACAGCGGGGAAGCAAAGGAGATTAAAGAGTATCTGTAACTATTTTGAAATACATGCTGTTTCATAAAGTGGGACAGTGAACATTACAAAACAACTAATTTCTCCTTAATTTGACTTACAGATTTAGTGTGATTCTAGTCAAAATACTAGGTATTAGGTTTTTAGAGATCAACAGTTGGTTATTTTTATTTCTTTACTGATTGATCTGTGCCACTTAAGTGTTCTGCATTTTCTTTTTAATGAGTGCACTGCTACTCTAAAAAGAAATTAGGTAAGGTTGGAGGTTGTATGCAGATTAAATAAAAATACGAAACAATTTCTTTTGCCAAACAAGACAGTATAATTTTAATGGGAAGGTGAACGTTTACCATAAGTGCTTTAAACAGTTCTGTTTAGTATGTGGAAGGAATAGAGATAGCACCATGTTTTGCTGTCCTTACTATTACTGAATGTTAAGGTCAGCATCCGTGCGGAAAAGACTAGAAAGCCCGTGATGTATTGTGGGGACTGGATTTTGATTTGTGGCTTATGAGGTTGCCTCTCAGCATGCTGCGTTTCTTATGGACTGCTTCTGAGTTCTTTTAGATTTGCAGTGTGTATATTCTCTGTTGGCAGTCTTCATACCAGGAATATAGCAACTGTGTACAGCATATTCAGAGTCTGCTAAGTAGCTCTGGTAAGGTAAGGGAAGAAACCCTTACGTAGGACTTTACTTCATGAAAAGTTTGTATTTATACATCCAGTACTAAAGTATACAAAAGGACAAGGCTTGGAAAGAGAGTGCTGTTTGAGTTATAGATTTGGCTTTTGATTTAAGAAAAGTAATAGTATTTAATGTCCTGTTTACTTCAAAAACTTGTTTAGCCCCTACTATTATCAGTGTATAGTATAGAGGTAAGACAGACCTTTATTTCTATCCAGTAGATGCTGATGAGAAACACTGGTTGATTAATAAATATTTCTGGCACATGATAAATGTTTTTATAAAGTCCTTTGGGGTGTAAGGAGAGGTGGTAGGAGGAAGCCTCCTGAAGCATGTTGTAAGGCCACAGAAGTGAACGTATTTTAAACTTTAAATTAGCAAAGTCTCACAATTATGGCAATCGTTCATGTACCAACTTTTAGTGCCATAATTCTACCAGATGGTATAGTTGAAGACTATTACAAGAGACCTGTTTCTTTAAAACCTGTGTTTTTGTTATAAATGAAAATACTTTACATGACAAAATTGAGCTATATTAACGTTTAATGGATATACTAAATACAAATGTGGGTTTTATTTTTTACTCATGTGATGGAGGAAACGTGAGCGATTACATTTCGGTTTTGTGATTTTGCCCCGTGAGGAAGGGTGTGCAGGAGCACTGCATAGTGTCTTTCACCCCTAACTTCTTTTCCCTTTCAGCTCTCTTTGTGGAACAGTGTAACAGTTTGGATGACTACTTCGTGCTAGAAAGTATATTTGAGTCCCATGCATTCCCCCGTCAGGTGGAGGAGAGAGTAGGCTGGGGAGCCAAAAAATTCTATTATTAAGTTAATGATCATGTTGTTTATATATAAATACATACATCCAGAAGTATGTATGTATTTACATCCATGTATATTTTTGTAGAGGAGAATGAAGGAATGGATTCTATTTAAAACATTTAACAAAAGCTTCTTGGAGATTAGTAATTTTAGATCTGCGATTAAAACACTTTTTGCAGGTGGTCTGGCTTCCAGATTGCAGTTGTCCTGTTGACTCTTGGGAGCATGAGACTTGGCGTTGCGTCCTGAGGCTGAGTTGCATGTTGGTGCTTCCTGTGGTTCCCATGTGGTATTCAGTTTTGCGGTTGAAGGCTTGTTTTTAGAAATGTTTTACAATTATGAGTACTTTATGGTGGCAGAGGTTCATCTACCAGGAGATTCAGGGTTGAGTGTGCTTGTCCTACTCGTTTATATTTTTATAGAATTCTCTTTTCCAAAGGTTATTGTATCTCTTCACAAAGACTGGTCAGCTGTCTGTTGTATTCCATGTGTGATAACTGGTGCTGACTGTTTTTCCTCCTCGAGGTGTTAGATCTACTATTCCTAGTATTTGTTCCATGTTTTAGTTCATTCATGCCTATTTATCAAGCTATGGAACAAAATTTCTAGATAGAAACCCTCCCATTTATAAAAGTAAGTAAAAAAGTTTTTATACAGGTACAGCAGTCTTTTGTATTTAGTGATTTTTTATGTTGCGCATTAACTTTTTTCCTTAGCGCATAAGCTGGTTTCCTTTTACATGTCAGTTTTCTCAAGCTGGTTGTGATGACTGTGGTACTGTATAATGCGGAACTGTTTTGCTCGCCCGCAGCTTGACTCTCCAGTTGGTTTTTGGACTTTTCATATCTCTCTTGTATTCTTGAAAACTAGCTTTCTGGTCACAGAGTTGTTCTAGATACATCCTAATTTTCTTGTGCCACAGTTCATCTAACTACAGTAAGTACCGTCTCAGGAGTTTTTAAAGCTTGAGTTTCATGTGAAAAGTGGTTTTGGGGTTCTGCTGCTAGTGTTAGGGTATTTTTAATGTGACAGAAATTGAAACTTTTTCTTTGATCTTTACATTTTAACAATTTTAACCACTTTTTAAGTATGTTATTATATTTTATGGATTCCTACTTTCACCTATGTTTTAGGTTATTTTAAGTAATGTTTAATTTTGGACTCTTACTAAATTATATCTAGTTTTGTTATGGCAAAATGGAAGGAAAGAAGGAAGACACTGCACCAGGGAGGTGCAGGAGACAGCAATTTTATTACACTGAGGCACCTGACTGGGACCTCTCCCAGAGAGTCAGATCCCTGCTCATTAAGGTTTCTGGGCTGTTAAGGGTAGAACAAATGGGAGGTACAGCAACAGGTTTGATACATTATGATTGATTGGAGGATCCAGTGACATCATGAGTTACCAAGGGAGGTTAAATATCTCAAGTTACATTGCAAGGCCATCAGTTACACAAAAACAAAGTCAGGATTTACACAAAGGAAGAAGTGTTATCAGGCTTGCCTGGACATGTCTGCTTGGTTTTGGCAGGCATTCTTGATGGGCCTTTACTTAAATTTTAATTCTCCTTCATATTCATGTTTTAAGGACTACTATGGAGATAAATTATTTTGACAATGTTGTCAAATAAAATCTTTAGGATATAGGATAAAGATAGTTCATCATGAATGAGATCTAGAGAAGCCAAAAAGTTATAAAAACTCCCTCTTGATGAGGCTTGTAATTAATACAAAGTGGCTTAAGACAGTAAATCAGTTTTGTTATAATAAAAGGCACATTGCCATTAATCACCCTCAAAATAATTCCCCTTTGCTTCTCTCAGTTATCCTATCATTTTTGCCACTTGGAATGTTTTACCTGTACTTCTATATGTAAATATATATTATGAAAAGAACCAACTTTCAAAGTGGAGACACTCCCATTTATAAAAACCAATAAAAAACTTAAATACACTTTCGATATACAAGGCTTTTGTATTAGTAAATGCCACTGCCGGCGGTCATCCAGTGAAAATACAGGCTTGTGAAAACATCATTGTGCATCCTCTTCCACCGGACTCATCTCTGGCCCTGTGCAACTTGTGTGTCTTCCTTAAAGTCAAACTGACCATGAGAGCGAAACATTTTGAATCGAGCTAGGACATTGAGGCAGCCAGGACAGTACAGCTAAGGCAGATTGTGAAGAAGAACTTCCAGAACTACTTCAGGAAGTTGTGACAGCAGTGAGAATAGAGTGTTGAATAAGAGAGTGTTGTGAGGAGGAATGACCATGTACCTTTTACTGTAATGAAGGTTTTAAAAATTTCAGTATTCACCATGTTTTATGAGCATGTCTTGTAGATGTTGTTGCAAGCTTAGAAAGAAGAAACACACTGTTAATTGAAGTAGCGTTACTTTTGCTGCTTTAACTGTATTTAAGATATTCTATAGGTGAGCATATTTTGCCAGTTGATTATTTATTATTTTGATACAGAGAAATATATTTTATTAGATTTTTCCCTATAATGAAATAAACATATGGTTTCTTTTCCTTTATTTAGCTATCATAGAATTGTAGGTCTCTTGAGTTGAGAGGAATCTTAGAATTTGCCTCATTTACCTTTTTTGAATGAAAGGAAATTAATGATCAGTGAGGGTAAAGTATAGCTTGTTCAGCTTTTAGTGTTTTCTTGATAATTCAAATTATCATTATGTAATATTGTAAATATCTGTTTTGCTACAGTGATTTCTAAGAAAATTGATCTAGGTGCTGTGGTCCTGATACTAAACCTCTAATTGTTGAAACATAATTTACTTTCTGTTGAATAACATTGTCTTTTTGTATTTGGAATTTTTCTTAGGAAAAAAAGGTCTTTTGGCATTGTTACTACTATGCTGTTACAGAAAAATAACTTCTGTATATGTTGGTGTTAAATGTTACTTCCCAGGCACGCTGTCCAGAGTTTAATCAGAATGCTTTATGCTGTTGATGAGGGGCATAGCGTTATATAATACTCTCCCCCCACCCCCATTTTCTCTCCATTGCTTAAGAGTTCTTGAAGCCAGCATAGCAGAAAATAAGGCATGTTTGAAGAGGACACCCACGGAAGTTTGGAGGGATTCTCTAAATCCTTATGATAGAAAAAGACAGGACAAAACTCCTGTTGGGCTAAAGAATGTCGGCAATACTTGTTGGTTTAGTGCTGTTATTCAGGTAAGGCTATTTATTCGCCTTTTGTTTACTGCATGATAGCAATTCAGTGGGTTATGTTTGTGTTTAAGCTGTGTGCCTTAAATAAAAGTGTTAGGATGCTTTCATATCCCTTTGGCTTGTAGACTACTTTAGGGAGTGCACTTTCCCTCTATCCCTCTCCAGTCTTCATTTCTAGGGTGTAATTTTAATAGGAGAGCACTACTTACATGTCATACTTTCTTAAAATTAATTTTTCTTCCTTTGTTGTTAGCAGTTGAGGTTGGGGCAGAAAGGATATTTTGTATTTCCTTGCAAATTCAAGAAAGCATTGTAAGCAAGACAGGGAACCAGACCTGTCTCTCTGTAGGTCTGATTAGATTTATTTTTATATACTGGAAAATATTATTCAAGTATTATATACATTTAAATGTTTTCATATGAAAAAGCATTTTATTTGAGGTCGGCATGGATTTACAAATAATTCTTAGGGCATAAATATAAATGATGTGAAGAATAAATACTGTAAGTCAAGAATAATACGTTTCCATTTAATTTTAGAAGACAGGGGGCTTTGGATACAGCTCAGTGGAATAAGCGCCTGCCTGGCAAGTGCAAGGTCCTGCGTTTGATCCCTAGTACTGAAAGAAAGTTTCGAAGACAGTGAAATGTTTGTTTAGCTTTTTCTGGTATGATGGCTATGTGCATATGAAAACATCCGTTGTATTCTTAAATTGGAATAATTTTTCTTTTAATATGTTTGGCTTGATCTCTGATTTTTAAATGTTTCCCACATAATAATGATAGTTGCCATTATTCTGTTGACATTCAAATTACAAAGCTTTAAATAAAGCAATCTCAAATAGTAGCATGCCCTTAATTGTTATTCTTTAGAAAAATTGGTAATTTGTTTTTATTTTTTTCAAGGCAGTTGAATTATGACTCTCCAATTAAAATGTTTTAGTTACTTTTCTCATTGTTGTGACAAAATACTGGATACCCACAAGCTAAAGAAGGAAAAATTTACTTTGGTTCATAGTTTGTAGAGATTTCATCCTTGAGTCAGCTGGCTCTAGGGCAGAGTAGCATGGCGGAGAAGCACCACAGAGGAGAAAGAGTTCATGGTGTGACAGGCAGAAAACAGCAAGCAGCAGCCTTCTTTTTCCTTTTATCCTGTCCAGAGTACAAGCCTTTTGGGTGGTGCCACCAGCACTGAGGGAGGGGCTTCCCAATACCCACACCCAGAACTATGGTAAGCCAACTAGTAAGAGTATCACACACCCTTAATCCCATCATCACATACCTAAGATCCAACCACTTCCCCAAAGCCCCATGTATGACCTCATGAAGCCTTGTGGGGATGTCTAGATATCACCTGTCCAGAGGTAGTCTTCCTGATATCTTTAGTATTTGTACTTTGTCTCTTTCAAAAACTTTTCTCCTTCCTACCTTTAAAATTCTGCCTTTTCCTTAAAAGTTCTGTTCTTGTTCTACTGTTAGTTGTATCATATCCTTTCAGATTTGTAGCACAGCAGTAGTACCCACATACTTGCTGTTAATTGGTTCTTTGAGGTGTGATGCATACCAAAAGTGACTAGCATCAAACAAATTATTTTGGCTGGAAAGGGTAGGAAGTCATGAGGCAGGTGACACCAGCACATTCTAGTTTGTGTATGGAGTACCAAATAGGACAATATTGGGAACATATTTTTTGCATCAAATTGTACCAAATTTTATGAGTTTCAGTGCACTTTAATTCCAGGGAATGGCTATAGTGCCTTTGTTTTAACCTGTAGTCTTACGATCATAATTGTCACAAAATATGGCATTAGTGTGTGTGTGTGTGTGTGTGTGTGTGTGTGTGTGTGTGTGTATTGAATGAATAAGTGAATGGTATGCTGTTGTATGTCTCTAGACCCAGTTATTTGAGAGGATGAGACAAGAGGACTGCTTGAGCTCAGGATTTTGAGACTAGCTTGGACAGCATAATAAGATTTTGTCTCAAAGAAAAGAGAAAAAAGAATGAATAAGTGATTTCATGTGCTCATATTTCATTCAGAAAGCCTACCGTATCACAAGCTAATCAAAACTTTCTATAGTCTCTGCTACCAGGAACTCATTTTATTGTCCTTACTTGAATCAGAGTCCACCTATTTAATTTCTTTATATGTAGTTAACCAGACCCTTAAGTCCCCAACTACTGATAAAAAACTCTGTCCTGCCATTGACCTGTGGTATTACCTTTTTTCTATCCACTAGGCTAATTCATCTTTTATAAAATTTAACGCATTATTGCTTATAAAATGTAATGCATTGTTGTATAACAGTTTTTAAATTTTATAAACTATGACCAAGAAATGTATTATCCATTTTAAATGTTTTACACATACACAGATGTGACTTTTAATCCTGATATGTCAAGTTCAGTGGTTTAAGAAATGCCTGGCAGGTTTGTAGAGTCTCTCCTAGCTGTGTCTGAGTGGTCAGGGGGTCACGGCCCTGGGTATTACAGCCTCCCCACCCGCCAGCCCCCTTTCTCTGGCACTGTTCCTCTGTGCTGTTTCCTGGCTGCCATGAACTGAGCAGCTGTTCCTCTGTGGTGAAGTTCCTGCCTTAGAACCTGTCAACCATGGACTGAATCCCCTGAGCTATGCGCTAAATTTTTCCTTCTCTGGGTTGTGGGTGTTGGGTATTATGTCTTGTCTCAGGGACTGGAAAGCTGACTAATGTAGTGTACTGGTAGTACATGTAAAATATCCATAAGAAAAATGTTAAAAAACATTTTGGTGAATTTATTGAGTGTGCTACATTAAGATATTTTTTATTATAGTGTATCTAATTTTTAAACAGTGTTTATTATTATGACATTAATAGATTGCAAACTACTTTTTCAAAACCAATCTTTCAGGAAGTCTTTCAAGAGCATCTTTATCTGTTCTCATTCTGTCCTCCTGTAATCAGCGTTACTGTCTTGTCGAGTCACATTTCTACTGTTATATATTTTTAGGTTATTGTATTATTATAGCATAGAGATTATATGGAATTTCTGTCACCTAGCATCTATTGAATATAGTTATTTGTGCTCATTTTTGCTAGATAATGCATAGTAAATATATCTAAAAATTATTTTGTATTGTGTGCCTTTTTATTTTCAAAAACTGCATGTCATTACAGACTAATACAAAGGAACAGCTTTTAATAATATATAGTTTTTTTTTTTTTAATTTTCCTACTATGATTTGGTGTTTTTCAGTAGACTAAGTACTGTTAATTGTGAAAAACAGCATGTCAGAATACAGGAAAGTAGAATTTTTCCCCAGAGAGAAAACAGGATTTCTTTGTTAGTTGTGACAGTTCTGTGTATAAAGAGCATAGATGTCAAGACTAAGTCTCCGAGACCAGCCATTTTCACAATTCTCTTTGTAAAATTTTCCCTTAGGTATCATAAATTATTATTCTTTTTCAGTCATTATTCAATCTTTTGGAATTTAGAAGATTAGTTCTGAATTATAAGCCTCCTTCAAATGCTCAAGATTTACCTCGAAACCAAAAGGTAAAAATTATAAATGCTTTTAACCAGAGGACCTCTGCGTACATTCTCTCATCTGTGATTGCTCTGGGGATGTTTGTTCCATCTCATCTAAATCCGTTAGAATTTGCATGTCAGCTCATTTATTTGTACTGCAATAATTTCCTGTCCTTTATTAGCTTATTACAAATACAGATTTTTCTTGTGTATATGTCACAATAGTATACCAATGTTTTGTGTCAGTTTAGTAGTTTTTCTTTTTTGCATTGTCAAATTTCAATAATCTTTATAGGCTGGGTACAATTTATAATTCAAGATCTTTCCTCCATTGAGTTCTGCAGAATTGTGTGAAAATAATTTTTCAATTGATCATCCAGAGGAATTCTTTAAAAATGTGTTTTGTGCAGGTATTTTGCAGTGCAAGCACAAGCTTCTGTTTGGGAGGTTAGTGTTGTTAGACGGGCAGTGCACCGCAGGAGAGACAGACACCGCAGCCACAGTGCTGTGGCGCCAGCTATGGACCCAGCGCAAGCAACTCGCTCTCTTTCTCGGCACTTTCCTTGTCTGGAAAGTGCAGGTATGACAGTAATTATTATAGAGTTGCTCTGGGTATTAAGTGAGGTAAAACATTTAAAGGGTTTAAAAGTAAGTGACAAACAGAAAATATTTGTTGTCACCTATAATTTTACATATGAAAGTTTAAAAAAATAGGATTTTCAAAGATACAACTTGTTTGTATGTGCACATTCACACTTAATAAGAAAAAATGAATGACCACAGGGATGATCTTGTTAGAAAAAGTCAGTAGCACTAATTGTACAGGTTGCAAAGACAAAGAAAGTACAGTTTTAGGTTTCTGTAAAGCGCTGACCCTGTTGTTATAGTGGTAAATTCCTATGTTATACTATATTTTCATTTCGGTGTTTTAATTTTTCAAACCACCTTTCCTGCAAATGTGTGAAACATTTACAGTGTACATTTGAGAGACTAACTTGATTTACAACCAGCTTTTCAGGCTGTAATCTCCAGGTTGTAAAGTGTCAGGCTATAACTCATTTTTAAAAGGGAACTGCTAGGGAACTTGAACAAAATCCTGTTAGATTTGATGTGGAAATTTTTGGACTGTTGTCTCCTTTATTACCATCTGTTGACGTCCACAGTATGTCTCCATTGAAATCTGCAATTTGAATGACATTACTGGAATTATTTTCAATTATGTATTATTTGTATTTGTATATATTAACTTGATAGAATTGATTATTATGTAGAACTTTAATTTCTTCTAGTTTTTCTACTGTTGAATAAGACCAGGTTAGTTTTGTGATCTTATTTAAAAAATAGTCATTACCATGTTCACCTCCCATATCCGATTGTGAAGATACGAGACTGTTCAGTGCATGCTAGAAAAGTGTGTTGTCAGCACCTTTCCTGAGAAGTGTTTAGGTGTCTCTTTGGCTTAGGGCATTGAAAACTAATCATTCACTTCCATTCCTTAAAAGATACTTACTTAGAAGTAGACTGTGCATTTTTATATAGGATTGTTCCACAAATCTACTCTTTAGTTTGGCACAGTGACAGTGGAAAAGTACTATAACTTGAAACCTTTGGAGCAAATGTCATAATTACAGATAGTTATCAGTCACTGATTGTGCTATATTAATTTAGGTGACAAAAGACACACTTTTTAAAAAGATGTCACTGTAATCCATTCCTTATTTCAAAGTAAATTTATGTCCTACTCGTGAAATGGTCACGCTTACATTGAGCTTGAAAACTAGTGTGGTAAAAAATATGGAATGTACTTGGGATCATTTTAACCAAATCACAGAGGTGCTATTTGCATGCACTACTGAGCAGGTATATTTTGTTAATGACTGAAGCTTACCACAAATATTACGTATATATTTTGTGGTAGAGATAATGTCTTTGAAATCACTTTGTATTTTAGATACACACATGGTTATTCCTTCTAGAAGTTGAGGGCAGTTTTTATATATACCAGGTGTGTATAAGTTTAGTCTCTGGGATTGTGAGATTGCTAGAAAAATGATAGATGTTCAGCCAATCATCTAGATGTTCTTTTGACTTAAAATGTCATAAACTGATTGTAGAAACATATTAAATGTTGAAAATACAAACATACATAAACTCATTATATGTAATAGAAATCACTATATAAATGGCTAAAGCCTTGTTAATCACAAGTTTACGTCTTAATTTAGGGTGAACATTTCAAATACAGAATATTTCTCTCTTTTAACCATGTAGAAATGAGAATCATAAGAAAAGAGAATGTGTTCAGTTGGATACTATCTTGTGTTCCTGGACCTGAAGGAATTTTGAATTTTACCAAAAAAAATGCATTCTTGGATTTCTGCATTTAACCATTGTGAAATAACAGGGACTGGATTTAGAAGTCTAAATACATTTTCAAGTATTTGATTATATAAAGTATTTTTTGGACTGCAACAGGATTAAGTTAGATGCCAGCCATAGAAAGATATATAGAAATTCTCAACATAGTTAAATGAAATAATACATTTCTAAATATCCCAACAGATAAAGCACAAAGTGTGAGGGGATATTTCAGAATGTTCTGAACAGGATGAAAATTATAACATGATCTACCAGAATTCAAGATGTAGCTAAAGAGTGACTGCTCTTAAAATTAACAGAACTTTAATAATGCCTTATTAAAAAAAAGAATGGTTTCAAATTAATGACAACAGTTTGCCCATCAAAAACTACAAAAAAGGAAGAAGGAAAAAGCAAGTACATGATTGCAAAGCGGAAGAATGGAGACAATAAGGAAAACGCAGACATCTCTGCACTAGGCATCAGAACAAGCAGCAGAGAAACTAATGACGAAAAGCTGCTTCTTGAGAAGACTGGTAAAACTGATGCGGTTTTAGCGAGTTTGAGCGAGGAAAGAGAGAGTGCACGAATACGAGCATGAGAAATGAAATGAGAATGTCTCACCACTGTCTCTAGGAAATAACAGGATTTTATGAACAAAAGACAAGGGTCTTGAAAGCTATGAGCTACGGAAGTTTACCAGTGTAAAAATAGCCAACTTGAAGTAACTGTATATCATATTTAACAAACTGGAACATGTCCACTAAATCAACAGCTAAATGGTTTACTGATCAGTGATATTAAACTTTTAATGATACTAAACATTTAGAGAAGTAATACCAGTTCCTTAAACTCTGTATAGAAAATTGAGAAAGAGGTAAAGTTTCCCATCTCATTCTGTGATCCTAACATTACCCTGAAACCAAAAGTAAAAAAAATATTTTTAATAAAATAAACTGCAGATAAGTATTCCTCATCAATATAGAAACAAAATGTCCAAGCAGTTTTTTTTTACGATAGAGTCCTATAATGCATAGAAAAGATAATACTTCTTGAGGAAGTATGGTTTATACAGGAAGGCAAAATTGATTTAGAATTCAAAACTGTTTGACTCACTATATTAACAAACTAAAGAAAACTATATATATATCACAGTAGATGAAAAGAAAAGGTCTGACTAATGCTAACCCTTACGCTAAAATCTAAAAACAAGGTATCAAAAAGAATGTTTCTCATTTTGATAAAATGAACTTTTGCTAAAGAGAACTTTCTCATTTTGATAAAGCCTGTGTATAAAAAAATCTATTTAAAATACATTTAAAGATAAAAACTGATTACATTTTTCCAAAGATCAGGATTAGTCAAGATGTAAATCTTTGCCACTTTCACTGAGTATCAGATTGGCATGGTTTGTGTGTGTGTGTGTGTGTGTGTGTGTGTGCGCGTGCGTGCACACGCGCGCTTGTGCATGTGCATGCATGCATGCAAGCCTGTGTGTGCATGTGTTTTGGAGCAGTACTAGGGAATGAACCCAATATCTTTGTATTTTTTAACCTTTATTTTGAGATAAGGTCTTGCTAAGTGACTGAGTAGCCCAGGCTGGACTTGAACTTCTGATCCTCCTGTCAGAGCTTCCTAGAGCATCGGGAGTACAGGCATGCACCACCATGCCCTGCTTAGACTGGCACTGCAACCAGTGCCACAAGACAGGAAAAAGAAACAAGCATAAAGATTGGAAAGGAGGAAATAAAACTTTTTTTTTTATATGGTTTGGTTGTCTGTGTAGGAAATTCTAATTACTTGACGAAAAAAAAATGTAGAACCAACAAATGTGTAAAGTTAAAAGATACAGGGTCAACATACAGAAATCACTTGTATTTCTAAAAACTAACCACATAGTTTGGAATTTATATTTAAAAAATAACTTTTAAGTAGTACCACACAGTATGAAATACTTAGGGAGTAGTTGGCTAGAAAATGTATATGGAAGACCTGAATACTAAAAGCTATAAAATACTACTGAGAGAAATTTAAAAAATAAAAAGATACATTGTGTTCATAAATCAGGAGATTTAATGTTGTTAGCATGTCAGTTATTCTCAATTCTTTAGGCATACTACAGTATTAGCCATAATCCCAGCAGGCCTTCTCATAGAATTGACAGATGGATTTTATGTGGAAATCTAAACGGTACGGGATGGCAACAACAATTTAAAGAAGAAAAGCTGTGGAGAGATAAAGTACCAGGCTCCAGTGATCAAGACACAGAGTTACTGAGCAGAAAGTGGTCCTATAGATAAGAGGAGCAGAATACAGATTCCACAAATAGACTCACATATATGAGGTAAATAGACGTTAACAAAAATTGCTACACAGTTTAGCCAGCAAAGGGAAATCTTCACTTTTATACCTAGGAAAATGGTTTTCAAGCCCTCCTTGACAGTAAAATAGTTTCATAACGGATGACATTCCTAAGCAGAAGAGCTAAAAGAATAAAAGTTCTTGACAAAACTTAGGAGGAAAAATGTAATACCCTTAGGTTAAGCATTGGTTTCTTAAGTAGGACAGAAAAGTCATGGATGTAAAAGAAAAAAATGGATAAGTTGACATCACAGAACATATTTTTGAAAATTTTGTACAGAATGAAAAGACACAACAGACTGGGAGAAATTATTAGTAACACATGTATCAGACAAAGGAGTTGTATTTTGAGTAAAAATAGAACTTGTATAAGTCAATACTTATTCAAACAACATTTGAATAGAGACTTCTTTAAGAAAAGATATGCAAATGGAGAAATGCTCATTATTATGCATTAGGGAAATACAAATTAAAACCCGAGGTGTTACTGGGGTACCAACTAGAAGAACTGAAGTTAAAAAGTCCATATCAAAGTGTTGGTAGAGTACAGAATTGGAACTGTTAACCTGTGATGGGAATGTGACATGCCCCTGGAAAGCAGTTCGGTAGCCATCAACCGTACAGTCTAGCATTCTCCTCCAACCTTTTTACACAAGAGAAGTGCAAGCACATGTGCACACCAGAACAGATACAGCAATATCCATAGCAGCTGAAGAACTTGATGAATAAACCAGTTGTGATAATATACCAATGATGGGATACCACACGGTACTAAAATGGAATGAACTGTTAGTGTATTCAGCCTTATAAATGAAGCTCAAAATAATTATGCTGCTTTGTTTCACTACAATTTGAGTAACAATAGAACTTGTATAAGTCAATAATAAAATACTTACTGAAAGAAGTATTAGACTACTAATACTTACAGTACACTAAGCACATAATGTGTATTCCACTTCTATAAATTTCTAGAAGACACAAGTGACTGTAGTAACTTAGGGATGGTTAGCAAAGGATGGAAGGATGAAATTTTGGAGGTGATACATAGGTATGTTATCTGGATTGTGGTGATGCTTTCGTGGATGCATACATATTTGAACCTTATAAAGTATAAAATATTGTAATATTTAAAGTAGTGTATATCTGTCACGTTTCTCAACAAGTCTCTTAAGATGTGTTCAAGTATTTCTATGGTAAGGTTAGTAATTTAGTCAAATGGAGTAGCTGTTCTTCACCATAATTTTACCTTTTGAAATTCAAAAAGATTTTCTAGTTGCACAAATTAGCTGAGACAAAAATACTTAATTGTTCTGGGGGTGTAGCTCAGTGGTAGAGCACTGCCCTAGCATGTACACGTCCCTATGTTCAGGCCCTGATTTTGTCAGAAAAAGTTTCTTTTTTTCTTTACACTGAAGTATTTTTCTTTTTAAATGATTTCTGTTAATTTTCGAAACTCATTACTTTCATCCTTATTACATGACAAGTGATATCTTTAAAAATCTGCCTTTTTTTAAGGTTCAATGATTATTAAAGAAGTTGATGTCAGGAAAACTAAAGGTAATTTTAGAAATAATTTTATGGATTAAAATTCATAGTATTTACACTGTCTATTAAACAAGGCAGTTGGTGATGGAGTAGGAAGTGTAAGAGAAAAATCATGAATTTAGTTTGTCATGTAGAAGTTTAGTGCTCACCTTTCATCATTGGTGATGGAATTCCATATATGTAAAGAAAAGCTGTATGGAAAACTTAGCATTTTTATGTCAGAGTTAGTGTACTTTCTGATTGTTTTCATGGTGGGTGTAGATTTTGGATCTGATCATAAGTATTTGAACCAGTTTTATTCCCTGCCTATTTCTTAGGAGTCCTTTTGGGAGAAACTATTTTTATGTGGATATTATTCTGGGCAGTAATTGTATAAAGATATATATATTTTAGAGTTTTTTAATGTTCAGAATGCTAGTTATGTAAAATTGAAAAATGTTTCTCATTTAAACTGCTTTTAAACATTATTAAAATTAGTAGTATAAGAGCTAAATATAAGAATGCTCATTTGATTTGTTGCATGAAACATTTGTGAAGAATTTAGTTTAATCAACAAGTAAAAATTCATTGCCTACTTTGTGTGGCTAAAAGTTGTAGAGGAGATATTACAATCTTTGTTATTGAGAAGCTTATAGTCATATTGAAAATAAAAGTGAGTATTTCAAGGACTACTGAGTGGGTGTTATATTAGCCCCACGTTATTAGGATGTAGTTTGATTTTATATAGGTTAATATACCTATTAAACAATTGAGCATAAAAATTGCTGATATTAAATATATTTAATAAATATTGTTATAAAACAAATACAAAGTAATTTTGAATAATGTCAGATAAGCAGTTAGACATTAATAGTCGGCATTAATGTTTATTAAATTATATATTACTAATTAGTCAAGACCCTACTGTTAGTTTAATAATTGGGATATAATATGGCAATGGCAGTTGGTGATTCATAGAGAAAGGCGTTTATCTTAGTAGATGTGGAATTTGAAGGGGTTGTTAACTTGGAAGGGTCTAGAGATGCTTTTGGACTGGAAGAGCGATTTTGGCTTAAACGTGTTTATTGGGGTAAATCACTTAGAACAGTGCCTGGCATGCAGAGAGCACTCTTTGAATGCTGGGTGTTATTATTGCTTTTGTCAGCAGCAGCTGGGTCTTGCTGAATAGGAAGCATTGTAATAACCAGATTTGAATGAGGAGGATATTCTTGGCTGTGTAATGACATAATTTGCTGTGAATGTGTGGTGTTTGTGCTGAAATTGTGACCCTACTCTGTGTCTTTTGCTGTTTTCGAGCTTGAATCCTTGAGTACTGTAGATGACATCAACACTTTTCATTTCTTTAAATATGTTACAGAGTGCTGGATTTATCCCTGATCTTTATCAGTTAGCCTAATTTTTGTTATTATTAAAATGAATAGCTGTTTAACAGTGAAAATGTTGTTAATCTTCACTGAAGGGTTTTTGGTTTATTTTTTTTCAATAGGAACATCGGAATTTGCCTTTTATGCGTGAGCTGAGGTATCTATTTGCTCTTCTTGTTGGTACCAAAAGAAAATATGTTGATCCATCCAGAGCAGTTGAAATTCTTAAGGATGCCTTCAAATCAAATGACTCTCAGCAGGTAGCTTTTCTGTACTTACTAACCATTTATATTTTATTTATTTTCACCAGCCCTTTAGTAACTTTTCCAAGAATACGTGACAGTTTGGATGGATTATTAAGCTTGATTGAAAATAACCTGGAGCCATTTATTTGAAACTGTGTCTATTTGGAAGACTTACGTTAAAATTAAGTGATCTTGGAAGTGTTAAGATAAAGTTGTGATTTTTTTTTTTTTTCTTTTTTTTGGTGGTACTGGGTATCGAGCTCAGGACCCTGTGCTTGCTAGGCAGGCGCTTATTCCACTGAGCTATTCCCCAGCCCCAAAGTTGTGATTTATATTATGATTAAAATTTATGGGGCAAAATAGGATAAAATTAAGAATGCTTGCATGTGTAATTAAAATCTTAAGTGTGTCAGTGTAGTATACATGTTATTGATATTGGCAGAGAGTAATTTTTCTTAATTATTTAGAGGAGGTTTTTGAAGGACACTGTGTTTGTTATTTTTCATTCTTTAGATAGTGCTGTCATGATAACTTCTTTACCACTCTTGAAAAACAATATTGAGATGTTTGATACAGAAATGGAAAATGTGTATAAACAAGCCAACGTTTCATATATTGAGAAGTCAGAAAAATGAAGGGAAACAGAGGAAGGAAAAAGATGGCAAGGAATGATGATAAATCTTGAACAAGATGGCAGCATTGGAATGAAGGGAAGAGGATAAAATGTTATTTGGGAGGTTGAGAAGCCTTTGTTTTTATAGTGCTTTTGATTTTTGGTGTGGGTGTCATGTGAATTTATGGAAAGGGAATTTGAAGGAGTATTTTGAAAAATTCTGTTTGCATCATCTCTTGTGTTTTTCTGTTTAAAATCCACGCTGAATGTTAAATATAAATGAGCAAGGATGCTCATATCAGAGTTTTCTTTTTATCTTTTTAAAAACCATTTCTGACAATAGCTCAGTGTCTTTTGGGCAGTATCTAGTCAGCTTCCTAACTTACTTTCACTGTCATAATGGCACTTACAAAAGCCAAAAGAAATAGTGTTCCAGAAATGATCCCAGAGCACCATTTTAGAGTGTTCCTTCTGGTTCTGTATTTCATTTATTTATCTACCCATTCATTCGTTTGCTGTATCTGTAGCAGAACAGTGGGGAACCTTTTAGAGAGGCATGCCCAAACTGCAGCACAGAACCCACTTCCTTAGCACTAAATGCTGACACTGCAGTCACACCTAAACACTGAGGCTTTAGGAAAAATGACTCACATCAACATCTTTAGTCTTAAAGGAAAAACAGCACATTTGCCTCAGGTTGCTGCCACTGTTCTATAGCATTCTTTTCTTCAGGGTATGTCCTGTCTTTTCCAGTGACTCTTAGTGCACAAGTGAGGTTTAATAAGATTACTTGAGTTCACAGACACACCTTTTATTCTGGAATTGCTTTTTCTTTGTGTTTTTCTTGCTTTTTTACTGTTGATGTTTGCATTGTGATCTGTGAGTGTTATTTTACCTTTAAGGATAAAGCAGTAGAACATTCATTGGAAGCCCATGTGTGTATGGGTTGAACCTTTCATTTGGAGTTATAGTCCACATAGAGACAATGGGCCATTCTGCTGTTCCACTCTCCTGAATGCTGAAGTGTGGAGGCCTGTGCTTTGTGTTGGCAGTATAGCCTAGTTTCCTCGCTGGTGATTTTTTTCTCTAGAGATCTTTTAAAGCAGATGGACAGCAATACAGCTTGATACAAGTTTGAATCTCTCTTGCTCCTCAAACTCTTAACTCTGAAGTATACATTATTGATCTGTTACCATAAGTCCATAAGTAACGTAACATGATTATTTCAAGAAGTGAGTTTACATTCTTGGGAGTATTTCACATATGTTTGAAACCATCTAAAAGTCTTATGGGAGACCCTTTAGTATGTAGTAGTGCTGTCAATTTTTATGTCTTTGTTTTTATTCTAAAAATAAAATGTTAAAGACCTTTTCCCTCATGTTAAAGTAGGTAGAATTTTTATTTTGTAATTGTAGATTCTGGATCAGTTGCTAAAAAAGGATTAACCCCGTCCAGAGATTTGTGATAAATAGGAGATTTTTGCCTTTCTTGATAGATACAATGTCCAAATATGGGCACTTTATTCTAAGGTGTTATACGAGTTCCCTGGGAGAGTCATAACAAATTGCCATAGGCTGGGTGACTTTAAAAAGTGGAAAATCACTCTTTACAAGTTTTAAAGTTCAGAGCTCCAAAATGAAGGTGTCTCCCAGACCGTGTTCCTCCAAGGGCTGAGGGGAGACTCCTTACTCCTCCATCTTCTTCTGACTTCTGCTATTTCTTGGCTTGTAGAAAATCAGCTCTAATTTCCTTCTGTCCTCAGGTGTCACTTTATCCTACCTGTGTGTCATATCTTTGCCTGTTTTTTACAAGAACATCCCTCATTGGATTTGGGATCCAAACTTAGCCAGGAGGATCTCATCTGGAGATTGTCACTATAATTATATCTATAAAAAATATCTTCTAAATAAGGTCATATTCTTAGGTTCTCAGTGAACATATAAAATGTTTATTTGTAGGTGCCATGGGTGTTTGTACTTAAGAGTTTTTTGTTTAGTACTATGCATCATTTGACTCGAACAATTTACTTAAGGTGTCTAGACCTCTTCTCATGATTATTATTATTATTACCATCATCATCACCATCATTATTTTAAGACAAGGTCTTAACTATGTAGTTCAGGCTGGGGTTCAGCTCATTATATAATCCGGGCTGGCCTGGAACTCATGGCGATCCTGCTGCCTCTGCCTCTGCCTCCGCCTCTGCCTCCTGAGAACTAGGATTATAGGTGTGCATCACCACTCCCAGGTGCTGTCCTTATTTTTAAGGTGAATATGTTGACCTAGGCACTCTTAAATCTAGCTGGAAAAACATATGGAGGCTTGTTTTATACTTGGGGTTGTTCTGATAAGTAAAAGCAAATTGCTTGTATTGATCCATCTGTCTTTGAGCAGCCTTAATTTGGTTGATATATTTTTTCCCCTGATGTTCTTTGTATACCTACTCATGTGTCATTCAACTCACATTATTTGAATTATGGCAGTTGACCATTCCTAACACATAGTCCTTTTTTTCTGTTAGGGGAGTAAGAACAAAGCAGTGACAGAAGGTGATGTATGACAGTTGGTTCTGAGTGGAGGATCAGTTTGAAATTCATAGTTTCATTTATGCAGTGGTTGGAAAGTCAGCAATTAATTAGATTTAACTTGCCAAAATTGACAAGTATCTTAGTAAAGGTGAATATAACTTAAAGTTATGTGTAAGGATTAAACTTAGAAATTGAATTGTCAGAAAACACTAATCTTTCTTTAAAGAGAGGAGTTGATGATTCCTGACAAAATATAGAACGCTTTGGGAATAAAATGTCTTTTATTTCATAAAAATTTATTGCAGAGCTTTGCTGAAATATACTGATATTTTTCTTACAAACTCATTTGTTAAGTTCTAATTTACATACGGACACACACACTCTTAGGTATTCATTTGTCCTAAGTGAAACCCTGGTAACAGTGATTGTAATGTTTGTTTAAAAGTATTAGTAGTTTATATATAGATTAAACCATAAAAGTTTGTTGCATTTGATGTGAAACGTTTTGATTGTTACTTCTGTGAGCAGTTGGTAATTAGAAATTCCAGTGACAGTCCTCTAGGTTTTATGTTGCAACATTTAATATTTGTATCAGTAGGCTCAAATATCAATACATCCTTTTCTTTCTACAGCAAGATGTGAGTGAGTTTACACACAAATTGCTGGATTGGTTAGAAGATGCCTTCCAAATGAAAGCTGAGGAGGAGACGTAAGTTACCTTGGAAGTTTAGCAATGATGCTTGAGTTCAGTACATAGCACTCAGGTTTTTTGTTTTGTGTGTTCACTGTCAACAGAGAAGTAGAAACCCTGGGATGGACTTACAGAAATCCCAGTATTATCTGCATTACTGACTAGCCTTTTGGAATTTGTAGGGGCAGATTTTGGGTGGGTTTCACTCTCTACTGTTAGATCAGAATACAGCCAGAAAGACTTAAAAAGTGACTCTGGAAAGGGCTAATATAACTTCATTGTCTTAGTTTCAGCAAACACTTTTAATGAGGGAAGTGAGTTAGTGAGAGCAAGTCAGATGAAAGGTTTTATTTCTAATGAAATACTTTCTAGTGGAAACAGAAGGACAGGGATATGGTTTTTTCCTCCATATTCCCTGCTTATTCTCTATTAATTGGACTTACTAAAACCTTGGTTGTTTAAAGTATGTGGCTAGCTTCCTTAGAGGAGGAAATCAACATTTTTAGGGTAGTTCTTTTTCTCATCTCATGGAGACATTCTCCTAATAAATGTTACTTTTTTTTTTTGAAACATTGGTAGAGTGTTCAGACTGCTATTAGGCTTTGACATGAATCTGCAGCACACAGTACTACAAACCTAGAACACAGGCTGAAACCTCAGGCCAAACATTCACTTTCTCTTTTTCAGTTTTAGATTATGAGTAGCATCATTGTCCAATAAGGCTTTCTACATGGTGTACAATGAAATGAAAGTTTAAGGTGTTCTAATCTTGTAATATTGACAACTAAAAGATGCTTCCCTATTTTCAAATACACTCCTTTGTTGCCAAAATCCAGGAAAAAATATTTTCCAAATGACATCAGAGAAGTTACATTTATCAACTGGATTATTTTGCCTAATGATACAAGACAGATAAACAAGAAAATTCATTTCCCAGTCTCTTAATCATGTGGTCTCAGCTATAAGCATATCATTTCATGCCTGCAAGAAGTGGAGTTCTACAACTGCAGCATATATTTTCTTTAAGTTACATATCTGCTTCCTTCAGTATTTCATATGTTGAATTGCCTATGGCCTTAATTTTAGATTTCAAAAGGTTGTCAGGTTACATATGATTGACACTAATCTCTTATCTTTGATATTTGAAACAAAAGAGAAAATTTAACCTGTTAACTGTCCAACTAAAATATTATTCTGAGAACTTAACGCAGTTTCTACCCAAGTTCTTGTCAATCAGTGTGAAAGAAATTTAGGGTACTAGTAAACTGAAAAAAAAAAAAAATCATCTCTCTTTTAATTTCACCAAACTGCCAGTCATTGGAAACTAGTTAATTGCAGACACTCATCTGTGAACTTAAACTAAATTGGAAAAATCTTTCAAGAGATTAATTTAGCACCATGTCTCTACAGTACCTAAGGGGACAAAATTCCACTTTTTGCAAACTGTCTCCATCATAGAATGTGACATTTGAGAGCTACTTTCTTGGTGTGTGTATAGAGGTTTTTGACATTGGAAGCTCTGCTGTGGACCGCAGGTGTCTCTTTTCTTCTGTCCCTTTGAACTCGGTGGTCCAGCTACCTAAAACTTCCGTTTACCATCATCAGGGCTACACTAAATGGAAGCACCTGTCTTTTAAGTTCTAGCCCCACAATGAGTACAGCACATTTGGAGATACATCAGGGTGGCACAGGGAGGTGTGCCCTTGGGATCCCACCTCTGCCTCTCTGGTGTTACTTCTTGCCCTTTATTCTGCCTTCCATGACTTATTATTGAAATATTTAATGTATAGTTCTGTTGATTTTTTTCTATTTATAGATCCAAAAAGTTGTAAGCATGTTTATATGTTTTTAACATGCATTAGGGATGAAGAAAAGCCGAAGAACCCCATGGTAGAATTGTTCTATGGAAGATTTCTGGCTGTGGGAGTGCTTGAAGGTACAGTTACATGTTTTTTATTACAAGGAAAGAAATACTATTATACAAATATGTAATAAGTCATAATGTAGAATTAATAATACATTATTATATATTATTATACCTTTATTTGGTAATGACTTTTTTGAGTAGTTTCAATTTTCAATTTGACTTGCTGTGTCTAGGAATCCCTTTTGCATGCTTCTACTAATCATTTATGTGAAGACACAATTGACTAAATGGAAAGGAAGATGCAAAAATTCTCACCTGCTAATTCAGACTTACTTCATCTTATTATGTTCTTTCCAGTGAGAGAATTTCTGTGATAGTATCAGTTGCTAGAATGTAGGGATTAATGAGAAAATAGGGAGTTGATAGGGTATTCAAGAGCGTTTAAGATTTTGAAGCATTTCACATGTTGAATTGTCAGATTAGAGATGTTCAACCAGTAAAGTACAGAACTTTCAAAATCTGGAAAACTGGAACATCAGAAACACTTCTGATCCCAAGCATTTCATTTACGGGCTGAAGCCATTATTGGAATTGAATGCAAGCTAGGAAGTCTGTTTTAGGAGAACACTGTCTTGCTTGCTTGACCGAACTCAGAGCCTCATGCTTGCTGGGCTGGGGCTGTGTCGCTTAGCTGTATCCCCAACTTGATTTCTTTTTATAAAATTTTTGAAAGGTACAACTTAACACAGGATATTGCAGATTGCTCAGTTTTTGAATGATCATAGAATTGTTTAGGTACAATATTAGTTTATGTGAAAATGTCGTACTCTATTTTTTGAAAAACTCATTAAGAGTGATAACACTGTGCTAAGCACCTGTTTCTGAAAATTTGGGGCCAGGCAGTTTCTCTTCTTTTTTTTCCTGACAAAGGAAGGAGACCAGACTCATTGTCTGTATGACTTCATATATCACAGTCCCAAATCATAAACTTTTTTTCTAAGTCATAAATTTTTGAAAAAGTTTATCTCAAGTGACCTAGTACATCAACTTCTGAAAATTATTTTCTTAAATCTCCCTAAATATAAAATTTAGAAAATTTGCTTTTTCTTCCTGATCTTAAGTGATGGATTGAAGTTTTGTTTGTATTTGATAATTTGGGGTTCAGAAAAAGGCAGATACTCAGATTTCAGTCTGGTTTATCTTGAAGAATTAATATATTTTTGTTTGCTCCCCATTCTAAATATTCATTATTTAAGTGAAATACTTCATATAGTGTGTTACCTTGGGTCATTTGTATTTTATCTTAAGTAGAAGAAGCCCTTAACTGGCCTAATCAGGTTGTGATTGGGCACTGTTTCTAATATCCTGTATGAGCGTTTCTACCCATATGATACTGTTTTATTAAACATTTTTAAATTTTTACTAATACATGTTTGAAATATATAATGATTAGACTGAAAATTTAAAATGGTTATTTAAATGCTTAATTTGTTAATCAGTGTTGAAGTCTTGGTGGTTCATATAAGTAAGTTGCTTGAGAAGTTGTGTAAAATAAAGTCTGTTTATTACATTTCTGCTTGAATTATGTGTTCGTTGCAGTGAATAACTTATTTTAGAGCAGTTTCAAAATAATCTTCCTAACACTTTCTTTTAGACCAGTGAATCTCCTTGGGGGTAATTTTCAGTTTGTTTGCTAAGATACCTTTATTGCAAGGCATCTTCAGTATTTTGAGAACTTCTAGTTCATTGATGTCTGCATTTTGTTCCTCTCAGTCTTTTTTTATAGTTTTCTTTCTTGTTTATTTCTAAGATCACTCATATAAATACCTAAAGCTATCCTTCCGCCATTCGCTTCTGACAGCATCTCTGACGGTTCAGACCTTATTAAGCTATTCACTCTCGGTGCTGCCTAAGTACCTCACTATTGTTGTATAAAAGTCACACAGTTGTTCTAAACAAAGGTTCATGAATTTGTAACGATAGAGGAGAAAGTGAAGCTCTGAGGAAGGAGCGGTAGACGTGAGCTTCACTAGTCCCACGCTTCCAACCTTACATGATGTCATAGTGTTTTGTGTAGGGGCCTCGCTCCAATTTTCTATAATAGCTACTTTCATTTTTTCCTCCCTTTACAAATCTAATGAGTCTCTTTATTCTCTGAGAAACATGTACCTCATATTGTGGCTTCATTGTGAAATAAACAATAAACAGTAGTTTATTATCATCTCTTCAGCTCAGGACCACGCATCTTACTTACTGCCATATACATACCATGTATATGTGATGCTTCACACAGTCTCTTGCCTTTAGAAGCTGGTTCTCAGGAGCATTAGTACAAATACATAAGTGTATGTAGCTACCTCCATACAGGTATGTAATTACTGTCTATGGCTGGGTGTGTATGTGCATGTGCACATGTATAAAAGCTGCACTGACTGTTTTGTGGAACATTGTGTTCATTTTCAGGTTTGGCAAAGCAGTAGCTGATGAGCCATGTAAAGGAGCATTAATTAACTTTTTTCCTCCTTATAGGTAAAAAATTTGAAAACACTGAAATGTTTGGTCAGTATCCACTGCAGGTCAATGGATTCAAAGATCTGCATGAGTGCCTAGAAGCTGCAATGATTGAAGGAGAAATCGAGTCTTTACATTCAGAGAATTCAGGAAAATCAGGCCAAGAAGTGAGTTTGGCATTTTCATTATTAACCTCCATGCCCAGATCTTATAGTGGTATAACGCCCAGCATAGCTTTCTAATTATGCAGGTTCAAATAATTGAGAAAATACTCAGGAAAATGTTTGGATTTAATTATTATAATTTAGGCATGTTTCAGAAACCTAGACAGTCATTGTGGTCTGTAATTTATGTTACCATTTAAATAATTTATCTCAATTTTTAAAAAATCTTCATTTTTGAAATTTAGTCTTTTTATACTGTCCAGTCAGGGTCACGATACTAGCCAGTATTACCTCGTGCTGACTTTTCTTCCTGCACACGCCCAGACAGACTTACCCCAAATGTGCTTTCTGGGCGTACCGAGGGTAGACCCTGCATAGGCACGCGTGCGGCACAGCCCTGTACCGCAGAGCTCCACCCCGAGCCGTAAGGGGATACCTATTTCACATCGTGTTTGAAGTGTTCTAAACGTTTGAACAGTGTGGCTATTGGAAATAGGGTTTCTTTGTACTTAATAGGTCCTCAGCTTCAATTATTTTCAGTAGATTGGTAGATCCCACTTCAAAGCTCTTCCATAGAGTCTAGAGTAGGGACATGACACACAGATAGAGCAGCTTTACAGATGATTCTGACGTGGACCTCTGACTCCGGGCATTGATCTATTTTATTGGTTGGAAACCATCTCGAAGGTTTAGGTAAGAAAACAGATCATCTGCAGTCCAGTCAGTTTGCTGGTAAATAAAAGCGCAGTCATTTAGAGCAGGAGAGCAGCGGTGACCGTTGTTACTCTGTACTGGTGGGGCAGTTTTTAGGTGCAACACAGTATGTTTGTAAGTGACCTTTCTCACTCTGCTTTGCTGATAAGTAATTCCAGAATTCTTTGTGTATTCCTAGTTTTTAAACATTGATTGTCTTACACAGAATCTGAATTTTATTATCTTTTCCACATATCTTATTTTTGTCCTCCATCCATTTGGAGGCTTTATACTCTGTGTGCCCTGTGGTCCAGTGTATATTTTCTACATGAGTTTTGGGGTCTCACTTAGGTGAGATAATAATAGTTTATTGTCATCTCTGAATTAGCAGGTTCTACATAATCGCAACAATAGCACATTTGATCATCTGCGACTCATATTTCCAGTTGTGTCAATTTGCTTGACACAAGATTTTGTTAAAAATTGAACCTGTTCTAATAGACTCACTGCCTAGAGTTTAGTATCTTGAAAGTTACTAATAACATTTATGATTTTATTATGTGCTTCAGAGTATTTCATTTCTTCTTGAGACCAGTTGATCTTCTTGAAAGACTGATAATTAACATTCTAGGCTATTTTTAAATTAGTGTAATTTAAGTTAATAGCTTTTTACTTTGCTATGATTTATTTTTAAAAATTGTTGGTTTTTACTTTGACACCAAAAAAAAAAATGTCAGTTTTTGAAGTAGCTATAGTCATTTAGAAAGACTTTCATTGTCGAGACTTGTTCAAGTTAAAACAGCTAGCAGCTCTAGAAGGTTAAATTTCTGGAATGATGCATGAAGTTAACCACAGGCTGAGTTCAAAATGATGATATGAAATGTAACTACCATCACGGGTCACTTAGTGATGGAGATACCTTCTGATTACTGCACTATTACACAACTTTTTCATTGTGTGAGTATCATAGAATATACAGGTATACATTGTGTAACTATAGATCATTCACTTGTTATGGTCACTTCAGGCAGTCAAGACGGCATGAGCTTTGTGTGACTGCTCGTGTTTCAGTATGACATATTGTCTCACAGTAAAGTTTCCTTTTATTATAAATAGAAGAATAGTCTAATTGAAAAATGTTCTATAGTAAACACATAGTCATTTATTATCATTATGAAGCATTATGTCCTGTATAGTTATATATGCTGCTGTTTTCTATGACTGGCTATGCAGGTTTGTTTATACTGGCATTATCATAAATATGTTACACTAGCATGTTACTAGGTGATAATTTTTCGGTTCTACTATGATCTTATGGAACCATCTTCATACATACAGCCTATAATTGGCTAAAACATGGCTATATTGCGTGTAACTATATTCACCAAATACTTTTTAAATTTCAAATGGTATGAGTCAGATTCTCCAGGAAACTTGGAGATATTTTTTGATTGCCTATTGGAGGAGAAAACCTTCAAATAGTACTTTACTTGTGTAACTTTTCACTACTCACAATATGTGTGTACATTCTTCTTGATCACTGCTATAGATATATAAATGTCTGTTCACACTGCTTTGAGACATGGATTTTTCTATTCAACAACAGATCAGAACCATTTTTCTCTGTTAGTATACATCTTTACAACAATCGTTAAGAGTGCATGAGTTTTATAAAACTTTATAATAGATCTGAGGATATAGCTTAGTCTTCGAACTTTTGCCAAAGATATACTAGGCCCAGGGTTCAGTACCCATCTCTGTGATGGGGGCACAGTATTGATACTATATTAGATATGTGCTGATTTTATATGGGAAATTTATCTTTTAAAGTGAAAAGGAAGATTAACAAAGCCAATTAAATGACTGGAGGTTATTTTTGGATTAGAATAGGAAGATTTTACTTCTTGTACCTGGTTTACATGCTGGCTTGCTATGGTAGTCTGGGGAATATTCTCCCCCTGGTTTTGTTTTTATTTTCACATGTATATAATCTGCACAAAAACATTTCAGTATACTTTAAGAGAAAAAACAGCTATCATACCTCATAAAAAATACTACATTTTTAATAAAAAATATTTCTTTTACAGGATACTAACAAATTCTGAGCTTTTATGCTGAAATTCTTTATTCATTAACTGCATGATTTATTTCTTCTCTTGATTCACCATATACAATAACAACAACAGTAATAATGTGCTCTGAGATATAATTACCTCACTTTTACCTTTAATGACCTCTGCGTCATTAGTATAGCATACCTGTTAGATAAGAGAAGACTAAATACAATGTTTGTTGAATAGAAATATTTTTTTAAAAAAATAGTCATTCATGACCCTTGAGGGGGAGCCAAGCTGAGCCCTGGACAGCTTTGGTGGCCTCAGTGTTCATGCCCCTACACCTTCAGGTGAGCCGGGCTGAAGCCTGGACAGCTGTGGGAACCTCATAGAGCTGCCTCCACCCCTCCCCCACCAGCAAGAGTGCTGACCTGGGCCACGGACAGCTTCAGGAGCCTCACTGGCCATGCCACCCTATATAAACCTCCCAGGACCTGGGCTGAGCCTTGCACAGCTTCACAGACCTCACGTGGGATCCTTGCTGAGCCCCTGGACAGCTTTGGTAACCTTGGTGATCGTGCCTCCCCACCCCATGCCCTACCCCACAACCTGGTGGGAGCCAGGCGAAAGCTCAGATAGCTTTGGCAATCTTGGTGAGCCACCCATGCCCCTCCCTCACCAGTGTGGGAACGGGGCTGAGCCCTAGACACCTTGGGGGCCTCAGTGACCATGCTTCCACCCCTCCCCCACTGGTATCAGTGCCAGCATGGGCTCCAGACAGCTTCCAGAGTATTGGCAACTGTACCCTGCCCCAGTACCCCATTGTGGGAGCCGTGTTGAGCACCAGGGAACTTCCAGTCCTTGCCGCACCACTCCTACACCACTGCAGGAGTGACGCTTAGCACCAGGGAACCTCTGGATCTTCAAAAATGACAAAATGAAGGAACAGAATGCAATCTCAGACCTCCACCCCACCCTGAACAAGTCCAGAAGACATTGACACACAAGAATTGGACATCATACATGTGAAATTCCTGAAATGATAGCAATTGAAGTAAAAATACAACTCCATCAGGCTGTAGCAAACATTAGATCAGAAATAATCTCTCAGGTAAAAAAGAAATAACAACAGTGAAAGAATTGCTTAGCTCATCTAAAGAAGACGTAGATAAGAAAATAGAGGAGCATAGAAAAATGATAGAAACCTTGAATGAACACTCTAGAAAAGCATTAGAATGCTTGAAACAGATTCAAACAGATACCGAGGAAGTTAAAAATTTCATCGAAAGCTGGCAAAACCACTTGGATGAAGCTGAAGATAGACTTTCACATCTTGAGGACAGCATTGCAGCTAGTGATTGTGGAAGAAAGGGTCTTTTAAAAATAACAAGGAACCAGGAAATAACAGTGTTACAGCTGGAAGATGATGCAAAGAAAAACAATATAAGATTAATAGATGTCAGTGAAACAGCAAGGGTCAACACAACATAAAAAGACTACATGCAGAAGTAAATTTCCCAAGCATGGAAAAAGAATCAGATATACAATTAAGGGAGGCATATAATACTCCAATTAGCCATAACCAAAATAAATCTACACCCAGACACATAATAATCAAGATCAAAGATGTTCAGCAAAAACAGAATATTAAAAGCTATTAGACAAAAGAAAGAGATCACATATAAGGGAAAACCCATCAGAGTAATGGTGGATTTAACACACACCATCAATTCAAGCAGAGGTTGGAGTGAAGTATTTCAGGTGCTGAACAAAAACAACTTCCAACCCAAACTGATATACCCTGCAAAACTATCCTTGAAAATCAATGGAGAAATAAAATATTTCCATGATAAAGAACAGCTGAAGAAATTCATGTGTGCAAAACCAGCCCTATGAAGAGTACTGAAAGGTATTTTAGAAAGAGATAAAAAATGACCACAATTTAAAGAAGAGCAGCAGAAAGAAATAACCAAGCAGAGCAAGCAATTAAACAGAGGGGAAAAGGAGAAGCCAACAGCAGGAAAATAACATGACAGAGATAAGCCAGTACATACCAGTTATAACATCAATGTAAATGGACTCAATTTACCAGTTTAAAGAAGCAGACTCGCAAAGTGGACCAAGAAACAAAATCCAACACTATGTTATATAGAAGAAACACGTTTAACTGAAAAGGAAATTGATAGACTGAAAACCAAAGGATAGAAAAATAATTCTCCATGCAACAGGAACCCAGAAAAAAGGAGGGGTAGCTATACTGTTTGTGGACAGTGTGAACTTCAAAACAAGAATGATAAAAAAGAGATAACAAGGTCATAATGTACTTGTTAGGGGAAAACTGCAAGAGGAAGATAAAACAGTCATAAGTATGTATGTACCAAATATAGGAGTACCCAACTATATAACACAAATTTTAACAGATGTGAAAGATCAAATAAATAGTAACACAATCGTAACAGGGGTCTTTTAACACCCAATGTCCCAAAGAGATAGATGAACTAGACAGAAAATTAGCAAAACATTAACACAACTAAACCAAACTTGTGAACAAATGGATTTAGTAGACCTTTACAGAATGTTCTATCCAACAACATCAGAATACACATTCTTCTCAGGTGCAAATGGAATGTTCTCTAAAATGGACCATATACTAGTGCATAGAACATGCATAAGTGAATATAAAGGTATTGAAATTGTCCCATGCATACTATCAGACCATAGGGCAATGATATTGGCACTTAATGACAAAAGGAATCCCCCAAACTCCATACATATATGGAAATTAAATAACACCCCCCTGAACAACCAGTGGGTTACAGGTGAAATTAAAGAAGAAACTAAACAATATTGACAATCAAACAAAAATGCAGATACAACTTTCAGGAACCCATGGGATACAATGAAAGCAGTCCTCAGATGAAAACTTATAGTGGTGAATTCCCACATCAGGAGAACAGGTTCAGCAGAAATAAACAATCCTATGCTGTTCCTCATGCTCCTACAAAAAGCAGAGCAAGTCAAGCCCAAAGCCCAAAAATATAAAGATCATGGCAGAAATTAATGCAATTGAGGTGAAGAAAACACTACAACTAATGATTCAAAGAATTGGTTCTTTGAAAGAATAAAATTGATAAACTCCAAACTTACCCAAAAAAAGCCCCTGGAATTCATGAAATAAGGAATGAAAATGTATCACCATTACAGATCCTATAGAAGTTCAGAATATTACTAATACCTACTTTGAAAATATTTCCTCCTATAGGGTGAAAACACAGAAGAAATGGATAGGTTCCTAGATATGTGTGAATTACCAAATTTGAATCAAGAAGATTATAAAAATCCTAAATAATCCAATATGAATTAATAAAATTGAAAATTTGATTAAAAACCTACCAACAAAGAAAAACCCAGGTCTTGATGGATTGACAGCTGAATTCTACACGAAACTTAGAGCAGATTAACACCAATTCTTCTCAAACTCTTTATAATGAAATTCAAAGGGAAGGCATTCTCCCTAACTTATTCCTGGAAGACAAGTATTACCCTGATACCAAAACCAGAGAATGATCCAACCAAAAAGAACTGTAGGACAATCTTCCTAGTTTATGTAGATGGAAAAATTCTCGATAATATGCTAGCAAAAAGAATGCAGCAAATCATCAAGAAGAGTGCAGCAAATCATCATGACCAAGTGGAATTCATCCTAGGAATACAGGGATGGTTCTCAATATGCAAATCAATTAATGTAATACACAGTATGAACAGAGCCAAAGACAAAATCACATGATCTTCTCAATAGATGCAGAAGAAGCCTTTGATAAAGTCCCAACATTCATTCATGATAAACATTACAGAAAATAGGAATAGATGGTCCTCACCTCACTGATACAGCCATCTATGACAAACTAACAGCCCACTTCACACTAAATGGACAGAAACTGAAAGCTTTTACTTTAAAATCAGGAACAAGAGAAGGATATCCACTGTCACCTCTCCTATTCAATGTAGTTCTGGAAACATTAGCCAGAGCAGTTAGACAAGAGAGAAAAATAAAAGGAATAAGTATAGGAAAGGAAGAAGTGAAATTATCATTATGCACAGATGGCCTAATACTTTACATAGAAGACCCCAAAAACTCCACCAAAGGCTTATAGATTTAATAACAAAATTCAGTAGTATAGATGGATACAAAGTTAATACTCAAAATCAGTATCATTTCTGTACACAAGCAACAAACACACAGAAATAAGAGAAACCACAACTTTCATAATAGCATCTAAAAAAATGAAACACCTAAGAGTCAGTCTAACAAAGGAAGTTAAAATCTATACAGTGAAAATTACACTAGACTGAAAAAAGAGATTGAGGTGGATCTCAGAAAGTTGAAAGATTTTTCTTTTGTGTTGTATAGTTTCAATGCAGTTCCATTAGTATACCTCACAGATCTAGAGAAGACATTCCTAAAATTCATCTGGAACCAGCAGAGGGAGAGAAGACCAAAAGCAATCCTGGGCAACAAAGGAAAGGCAGGCCACGTCACAATTTCTGACTTGAAATTACAGTGCAAAGCTGGTGTGATAAAAGCAGCATGGTACTGGTGAGAAAGCAGATCTGAAGATGAGCGGAACAGATTAGAAGATGCAGACATGACTACAACCACACTGCTCTTCGACAGATGAGCCAGAAATGTTCCTTGGAAGAAAAATAGCACCTTTAATAAATGGTGCTGGTAATACAGAATTTGTACATGCTGAAGACTAAAACCAGACCCATGTTTATCACTGTGTACCACCATAAAGTCAAATGGATCAAAGATGTAAATATTAAAAGAGAAACACTAAATCTACTAGAAGAGAATGTAGATAGAAATTTTGAAGACGTAGGGGTAGGACATTGAGTTCATGGACAAAAATGTAACTTCATGGAAAATACTTCAAAGAATGAACAATTGGGATCTGATCTTACTGAAAAGCTTTTACACATCAAAAGAAATCACCAACAGAAGAAAAAACACTCATGAATTTGGAAAAATTTTAGCTAATTGTCCCCCACACAAAGGACTTCTGACTAGAACATACAAAGAATTAAAAAGAAAACAAGCTCCAAAAATCAAAGACTCAATCCAAAAATGGGCATCTGAATGAATACACATTTTTCTGATGCAGAAGTACAAATCGCAAATAAATATATAAAAAAAATGTTCAATATCACTAGACCTTCAAGAAATGCAAATTAAAACAATACTGAGTTTCCAGCTCACCCCAGAAAAAATGGCTGTCATCACGAAATCAATCAATAACAAATGCTGGAGAGACTGTGATGAAAAAGGAACCATCTCCACTGTTGGTGGGAGTGTAGATTGCTGAAACCACAGGGGAAATCAGTGTGGAGATTTCTCACAAAACTAGGAGTAGAGGTCCCATTTAATGCAGCTATTCCCCTTCTGAATGTTTTCCCAGAAGAATTAAAAACATACCACAGCAATATATGTGCATCTCAATTTGTCATAGCTAAATCTTCGAAACAGCCCAAATTCCCCTCAACTTAGAAAGGGATAAAAATGATGTGGTATTTTTATACAATGTAATATTACTGAGCTATAAAAAATAAAATAGAGGCTTTTATACGTAAATGTATTCAACTAAGGACTGTATTCATAAGTGAAATAAATGAGTCCCACATATGTAACCATCATACTGTCTCCCTAGTGTAAGAACCTGAAAGAGTAAATAAAACCAAAATGTACAGTAGGCATTGTGAAACGGAAAGAACTTGATCAAAGACAGGAATACCTTGGATGAGGGAAGCAGAAAAAGAAAGGAAGCAGGAAGGGAATATATATAGATAGAGATAGCTGGGGTAACTGTACTGCTGAACTCTAATGGTTTATTGAAAGGAAGGGTTAGTGCTTATTTTTTTTTACCAACTCTACATGCTTATATCTGGTGTTCTGAACAACTAATTTAAAGACAGTGATAAGCAATATAGTAACCATTGGTGAATTCCTACCATCTTGTCTAGTGAAGCTCTGTATCGTTTCTAACGTTTATTATTTTGTATTTTCTTTCATGGTTTGATCGATCTTGCATTCTTCCATCTAGTAATCCCTGTCATTGTAATTTGAAACCCTGTATCATTTTTTTTTGTTTTTGTCTTACGTTTTTAATTTTTTATTAAAAAAACTTTGCTGGGTGTGGTGGTGCATGCCTGCAATTCTAGCACTGGTGAGGCTGATGCCGCAGGATTGTTAAACGAGTTGAAACCAGCCTAGGGTACAAAGGCCAGCCTGACCTGCAGAGCTGGAGCCTGTCTCAAAAAGACAAGAAAAAAAAAAAAAAAATAGAAAAAATAAAATAAAATTTTAAAAAATTTTAAAAATCTGGTCGTTTGTAGCTTTGTACTGCTATAATTACTTTCCTAGTATTTTAGAGCTAGGTATCTATTTATGGTTTTTAAAATGAACTTAGGGAATGTGTGATCATCTCATCTGCACTCGTTGGCTGTGGAAAGGGAAAGTGAAATCCTTCTTCCCTGACCATAGGGAAGAGCCTGTCTCAAAAAGACAAGAAAAAAAAAAAAAAAAAGAAATAGAAAAAATAAAATAAAAATTTTAAAATTTTAAAAATCTGGTCATGTTTGTAGCTTTGTACTGCTATAATTACTTTCCTAGTATTTTAGAGCTAGGTATCTATTTATGGTTTTTAAAATGAACTTAGGGAATGTGTGATCATCTCATCCGCACCCGTTGGCTGTGGAAAGGGAAAGTGAAATCCTTCCCTGACCATAGGGAAGCCCTGCCATTGTAGATGGAGAAAATGTATTCATAACTGAGACATATTACATAATATCCTTTGATAAGGTGTTGATGCTTTTGATGGTCTACAGAAGAAACATAAATTTGGTCATATCATTTCTTGTAGCCATTGGAGATAGAATCTCATAAATTGACATATGAAACTAATTTTAATTATGACATTTAAGCTAATAAAATGGAAGCAAAAATTATTGAAATGTTCATGTACTTAGTGTCATAAAATAGAGCCTGGAATGTTATCATAAAGGATCAGTATTTTTATCAGATATGGGAAATGATTAAAATTTTAACACTGACTTTAGATATGAATTGGAACTCAGCAATTCTTGCCAGTGCCATGTGAGATTAAAATAAGTAAATGTACCTTTCTTAAAAATTTTAAAACTTGAGATGTTTCAGATGTTATATCTTGCATAATTTTATCCCATGAAAGGTAATACCCTTATAAAACAAACACATTCCTTAAGTCTCCACTCTGGGTAGGAAATAACCCATACTCAACTCAGGAAATCCCAGTTCAGCTCATTATTAGTATTTTTCAAGAGGGTATAGTTTTACATAACCACTTATTTTCATTAGTTTTACAGAAAAAAGTAACAACTTTCAAGATTCTAGTCAAATTAACTTGGCCAGGGGTACATCATTCTTGCTGTTTCTAGATGTTCAAATTTAGGTTAATGTATTCTGAACTCAGTGACAGATGTGTGGCGACATTTTGTGGCTCTTGAAATTATCATACAAAGTAAAGCATATGCAGCCCTTTTTACAGTAGGGCGTTGCACAGCTTATGAAAACAGGGCTTTCAAAGCATTTGTTACATTATTTTATACTTCTGTATAGTTTGATACACAAGCTTTAAATTTTTTTATTTCTATAAATAACACATATAAAACTTGAAACTGTTACGTGAAAATATTGTTTTTGAAGTTTTGTTGAATTTCATGCTTCATTGAACAGGCACCACACTGGGTATGGAGGCAGGAAATGATAACCACACTCACTCTTGCTTACTCATTGCAACAAAGCATTTAATTTTTAAAACACAAATAAGTATTTAAAATGTGACTTTCACTAGTATAAACTTCGTATTTCTTAGTGATAGATTTTTACTTAAGCTACTGTAAGTTGCAGTAGAAAAATTAAATCTGAAAGCAAGGACAAGGCCATATTGTAGATTTTATAGTGAAAACAAGGCTCATTTATGTTACAAAATATTTATCCTTTGAATATTAGCTATTTCAGATTGGTTTGCTACAGAATTTTGACACACTGGTTGATTATATAATGTATGAGTATCCCTCAGCTAATGTTTAAAAAGACAGAAGACTTGTGCTACAAACCTTTGTTTAATCAGTGATTCTTTATTTACGTTAGAATTTTAATGTACAGTTATTCTTGCTGGGTGTGGTGGTGCATGCCTGGAATCCCAGTACTAGGGAGGCAGAAGCAGGATGATTTCTTTTTTTTTTTTTTTTTTTTTTTTTTTTGCGGTCCTGGGGATTGAACTCAGGACCCTGCGCTTACTAGGCAAGCATTTATTCCACTGAGCTATATCCTCAGCAGGATGATTTCTGAGCATTCAAGGCCAGCTGGGGTGACATAGTGATACCTGTCTAAAAAAAGGAGTAATTGGGAAAGGAGAACAGTTGTTAGGTTTGTTTTTCTTTGTTGATTATATTATACCCACTCTTAGAATTTTCAAAAGATGGGGAAATATTTTAGGAGAAAACTGTTTTGAATAAATTGTGTGCTCAGTTCTTTTTTGGGTTAGTTTGGTGTGATGTGCATAAAAATGTCAGTGCCAGCATCCTATGCTTAAAATTACAGTGGGAAAACCAAAAATGTGATATGATTTTTTTGCTGTTTTTCTTTCAGCATTGGTTTACTGAATTACCACCTGTGTTAACTTTTGAGTTGTCAAGATTTGAATTTAATCAGGCATTAGGAAGACCAGAAAAAATTCACAACAAATTAGAATTTCCCCAGGTTTTATATCTGGACAGGTATGGCTTGATGTACAATATAACTTTTAGAGATAAGCAAGTGAATAATTATTGGGCTCACAGAAGAATTTTAAGAATTTTTCTTAATGTCTACTTGTGTATCAGATAACTAATAGCACTTATCAAGAATAATGAAGTTCTTTTTTATTTGTAAAGCAATTACTGGGAATGATGTTAAAAGGGAGATTTTGTTAGAATTTTTAAAAAGTACTATTTAATCTTTTCTGTCTGGTGTCGTACTGTAGATTTTCAAATGAGTTGGTGTTTTTTGGTGGGGGCTGGTCTTAACATTGTATAGAATACCAAGATATTTGTAAATATTTTTTTTTCTCCCAACAGGTATATGCACAGAAACAGAGAAATAACAAGAATTAAAAGGGAAGAGATCAAGAGACTTAAAGATTACCTCACAGTATTACAACAAAGACTAGAAAGGTATTTTAAATTTTATGATATTATGTAACTATAGGAATCCATATATTTCATGACTGTCTAGATTTTTTAAATTTTAAATTTGCTTTGAGTGATTTATAATTACAGGAGTAATCAATCTGGGTTGATCTAGTTGAATAGTTTATAGAGTTTAGTTGGAATCTGCAGGTAATCTATATTTGGCTAGAGAAGGTTATTTTAGTGTTTAAAATTAAGTATCTCATTTTCAACAAGTAATGTCCAAGATGCTGAAAATAGAAATGTTAGATAAAGCTAGTATTAAAGGTTAGACTGTTACTCTTTAACTTTCTGTTAGAATAATGGTAGCTGAGTTTTTCTCCATAATAGGGGGATCTAAGCTCGGATAACTATCAGCACCTTTTAAGGTCTTATGACGGGGTACGGTGGTAGGTAAGGGCTGATGCTGGGCTGTGTTTCCGAGTGAAGACAGAGTGATGCACCCTGCAGAGGGAGAGTGGCGGGGCCCTCTGTGAATATGGTCTCATTATGCTTCCTGTTAGTTTTAAAAGAAGACAAAGATTCGTTTGTTTATTTTAGTTTTAATTTGCAAATTGATCGTCTTAAATTTTTAATACCAAAATAGTATATATAATTTAATAATTTTTAATTCTTAAAAAATACCAGTATTCATATTGAAAAGTGACATACTCGTAAGTGAAATAAATCAGACTCACATGTGTAAACATCACATTGTCTCCCTGGTGTAAGAACATGAAAGGGTAAATACAACCCAAAATGTACATTAGATAATAAGAAAGGGAAAGAAACTGTTCAAAGGAAGGAGCAACAGGGACGAGGGAAAGAAGAAAAAGTACTAAGGCAAATTATATATATATATATATATATATATATATATATATATGGATGGTGTAACTGTACTGTTGGCGTCTGGTGGTTGTTGAGAACAGTTAATGTTTAAAAGTTTATTTTTTCCTACTATTTTGACCAGTTTTGCATGCCTATATCTGGTAATCTGAGCAATTTATGTGATGAGAACAATTTGCAGTATACCAACCAGTGGTGAATTCCTACAGTCCTGCCCAGTGCCACTATGTATTGTGTCTAATGTTTTTTGAAATTATTATTTTCTTATTCCCTTTAATGGTTTGATCAGTCTTCCATTCTTACATCTGGTAACCTGAGCACCTTCGCTGAAGATAACAATGTGTAATATAACAACTCCTGTTAATCCCTGTCATTTGGTGTGAAACCGTGTACCATTTCTAATGTCCTTGCTTTGTGTTGTTTGTGTTCTGCTTTTGTTCTTTTTATTTTTGTACTATTTTCTTCAAAATTAAAAAAAAAAGTGATGAAGGGTAAAATGTAGAAGGATAATAAAAGGTAGCACCTTGATCATAAGAGCAGATGCCAGATTTAAATGTAGAAAGAGTCTCTGGAGATGCCGTTGCCGGTTTCTTTCTTGTTGAATTACAGTTTAGACTAGCACTTAACATTATTACAGTGTGTACATACGTTTCATCTTAGATTTGGTTTTCTTCCTTTGGAGAACATGTATCTCCTCAGTTATATATTCAGTTTGACCTTCTTCATTTGAAAGCAGATGAATTTCATTGTTGAAGAGTTGTTTGTGTTTTGTTTGAATTACTTTTAAAAACCCCACCTGTGCTCTACATACAAATCAAATCATTCATATATTTTGTGGTTGACAGATACCTGAGCTATGGTTCAGGCCCCAAACGATTCCCGTTGGTAGATGTTCTGCAGTATGCGCTGGAGTTTGCGTCAAGTAAGCCTGTGTGCACGTCTCCCGTTGCTGATATTGATGCCAGCTCCCAGCCTGGGGGCTCTGTGTCCTCACAGACACCAAGGTAAAAGCTGTCTGGGTGGAAGAGGCAGTTCATGACTTACGTTATGTGATAATAATTGATGCCTTGAAGGGAGTTCATAGAATGCATGGTGTGGTTTAATTTAGTGAATTCTTAAAAAGAGTAGATTAGTTTAGAAGATTGTATGATTTCTTCAGAGCATTTTTATTTTATTTCAGTAGACTTTATGGTAAATAGAAATTTTCATAATAGTTTTCTTTTCAGAATTATATGAGACTGTCTTGATATGTTTCAATTTCGGTACATGAAAATAATACTTGTAAAATTCGTGTTTATAATGTAGTTTGGTAAGTATTATTACCAAGGGAAGGTCGTTATAATTTCAGCATAGATTAGGTTTGCTGATTTTAGAAAATAGAGATGGTTAACCTGTTTTTACTCCAAAGCCACAATTTCCTCCTTGTAATAATTTAGTTCTTATATAGAAAGAGTCTTAATTAGGTTACTAGGTCAACCCTATATTTCTTTTTAAACTTCTTTTTAAATATAATGCTGTGTGCTTAGCACAGACTTCGGTGGTTCAGTTTGAAGGCTTAATAACGGATATCTCATGCTTTGGAACTACAGCACAACAGAACAACAGGGAGCTCCTTCTTCAGAACTGCCCAGCACATCACCTTCAGTCGCCGCCATTTTATCGAGGTCTGTAATACACAAACCGTTCACTCAGTCTCGGATACCTCCAGATTTGCCCATGCATCCTGCGCCCAGGCACATAACAGAAGAAGAACTTTCTGTACTGGAAAGCTGTTTACATCGCTGGAGGACAGAAATAGAAAATGACACAAGAGGTAAAAAGCTTCTTGTCATGTCGCTGCTGTCACCGAAGATGAACATGTGTAATATTAAAATTGAGGAGGAGAAATCATTTTTGGATTTTATATTTAAATATTAAAATGCTTTTTCTAGGAAATGTTTTCTGCAAAATAAACTAGTCTGGCTTCCCATTTTTATGATCTTAATATCAGATTTACCAGGACCAGAGGAGCTTCCCAGCGTACTTACCTGATTAATGACAGGGCAGATGGTCTGACTTTCTAGTTTAGTGTTCTAAATTTATATCACACTGGTATTCACAGCTCTGCCATTGGTGAGATTTCATACAGCATTAGAGTTTGTACATACGAGTTTTGTACTTCATTTAAAGTTTGCACTATTAAGAAATTCAAGTGACTATAATTTTTCTTTAAGCTTAATTAGAAATACGAATTTTCCTTTTGAATCTGTTTGAACAAAGATTTTCTACATATGATGTATGAACTTAGTGCAGGTATATAACACAGTTTTAATTGGCTTATGGCAGAATAAGAAGAGTAAATCCAGTGTTCTCTGTGTGTTTTGTGTTGTTTCCTTCTTTCTTCAAAGAAATTATTTTTTCTGAACTTACCTCCTTCCCACTTTTCTGCTATTAAAAGGCACTTTTTGCTTTTCATGAAATCCTATTAAGATTCTGAGGTAGATTTTATTATGTTTTCCTTACCTCAATATACAATATCCTAACATCATCACTGATTTTATGCTGATTTTGTTGATCTCTAAAAAATAGAGGAACTGTTTTCTGCCACAAGGTTGGATTTAAACTAAACAACATTAGATTTTGTATGACCAACTTGACTCTGTGTACAATATGTGACTAGATTAAATGATAGTGACTAAAAATTAGCCTTAATAGCTGTAAAAATTTTTTCCTTGTTATTTTCATGCATAATGTGTTTTTGGTGGGTGGTGTTTGTTTTATTCTTCTTCCTGGTTTTGAGCCTGGGCCTTTCTCAGCGGACTGCATGCATAGCCCTTCATTTTTGAGATGGGTCCCAGTGAGTCACTCAGGTTGCCCAGGCTGCCAACCTGTCACTTTGTGTGTATTGGTGATTACAGTGCATTTTTATTCACTTACATACATGTGCCAGATGATGTGAGGAAGTCATTTAATTTCGGTTTTAAGCTCTCTTACTGGGATGTAATGGATTCCCTGTAATTTTCACTGGCAAGTTCGGAGTTGGTGTCCATGCTGGGATAAAGTACTTGACTCTTGGAACTTCAGAACGGAATGGCCTATTTTGCTGTGGTTTCAGAGGTTCGAGCCCATGCTTGGCCAGCTCTAATTCAGAAATGACAAGGCAGAAGGGCCTTGTGCAAGAAAGTGTTTTAACCAGTTGCAGCCAAGAGAGTAGAGGACAGGGCTGAGGACAAGACTGTACTGGCCGGGTCGTGTTTCAGCGACTTGCCTCTTAGCAGCACATTCAGCTGTGAGCTCACTAGGGGGTAGTTACTGATGCATATAGAACCCTGTGATCCAGTCACCTTCCAAAGTCCCCACCTCTGAATGTCTGAGACTTGGGGGGACATTTTAAATCTAATAATAGCACTTTCCTTTATGTATTGGAACAAGGTTCAGTTTCATTGGCCCTGTGCATTTTCCAGATCAATCATACTTCTTTTGGTTTTTAACTCTGCATTTGTGCCCTGCAGATTTTTTTTCAGAACTTTATCTCATTTCACTCAGACTACAAATAGTAAAGTTTTGATGTTATATAAGAGTTTCAGAAATACATTTAATCATTAAATGACAGTTTATATCTTTAGATTTGCAGGAAAGCATATCCAGAATCCATCGAACAATTGATCTAATGTACTCTGACAAATCCATGATCCAAGTAAGTAAAATTTTGAGCTGTTAATCATAGTCAGAATTCTGTACATTTTAACTTATTGCTATAATAACTTAAATTTTTGTTACATGTTTTACTATAAAATTTAGATAAATTTTATTATAACAAATATAAGCAATAAATACATTATAAAAATAAACAGAAATTTTGTTTTATAACAAATTTCTTAGTTACATTTCACTTTTCATATTGCTTATTCATTTCATAATTTTAGAGTAAAATTCATAAGGAGTTTTCAAAACATCTTAATTAAATGTTTATAGGATTGGTTAAAGATAAAGATCTAGAGAGAAACATTAAAGTTAAATTGCATTTTAACCTCTGGCATTTATTATATAATCAATTTTTTCAGCCACCAGTAATAATTATGATTTGGACAAATCATGTATTCTATATAAAACCATTTGCAATAAGTTTTTACTCAAAAGAAATAAATAGGTCAACAAATATATACATAGTAATATATTTGTAAAATTTTGTAAAGTATCCCTTAGTTACATATTTGTCTGTTTCAAATATCGTTAGCTTATTTTATTTTCCTCCTTTTAAAAACAATTTGTAGTTTTAATATTTTTCTAAGTTCTAATCCCATCCAGTTTTATCCTACTGCACGCCCATGTTTTTCCTCAAATAGTTGGTTTGCAGATTTCATGGAGAGTGGTTTTTAGATTACATAACTACAGTTTAACTTCTGTTTTTTACCCCTCTCTCCATTTAGGTTCCTTATCGTTTACATGCTGTTTTGGTTCACGAAGGCCAAGCGAATGCTGGACACTACTGGGCGTACATTTTCGATCATCACGAAAGCAGGTGGATGAAGTACAATGATATCGCTGTGACGAGATCGTCGTGGGAGGAGCTCGTGAGGGACTCCTTCGGGGGTTACAGGAATGCCAGTGCTTACTGTTTAATGTATATAAATGACAAGGCACAATTCTTAATACGAGGTAGGAATACGAAATGTATAAGGTAGTGTATATTAAGTAGGTAGTACTTTGACGTGACTCTCCTGCGCCGTGATTAGTTCAGTGTACTTCCTTTGGAGGAGAGATGGATGTGATTAGTAAGTAGTGCACAGTTATTGCACATGAGAAAGCTAGAGTTGAAAAGTAATGCGGTCATAACTGATAAACTATTAGATTTTATTAAGTGTAAATCTGACCTTTTTCTCATTAGAAACCTTTTTATTAAAATATCCATACAACTTACATTTGAACTCTTTAGCCTAGCATAGAAGTCCTCTGTCTTTAACCGGTCAATTTGTAATTGAAATGATAAAGTTTGTGTATATTGCATACATGAGTGTGTAGTAGAGGTTGAGTCACTCTTGCATACTTTTTTGCTTTTTATGATACGCAAGGCCTTTGCAAAGAGCTACATCCCTGGTCCTTTTTTTTTTTTCAGTCAAGGCTACAATTTGAGATCCTCTTGCCTTAGCCTCCCAGAGTGCCAGGATCATAGTCACAGGCCACGACCCCTGGCTAAATCATTCTTTTAACTAGTATTCATGTAAAGCTTTTAAGATATCTTACCGTGTTGATTCGTTTACATAGTTGTATATTTAAATTGTGTATTTATCCTAATGACTATACTTAATTACTTCTGATGATAAACAGTTTTAATTCTATTTCATGTTTAGTAGTTATGAGTTTATGAGTTACTTCTTCGTGAAAAGTTTTACTTAATGGGTGACATATCTCTTCATAGTAGCAGGTCATCAATGTTAAAGTAACAAAACTTTTGGTTTCATACCTCACCTCGTTTTTCTCTTCAGATTATAAAAATATTATAAGATTACCTGGAGTAGCTTATCAAATATTTGTATCATTGTTTTTCTAAGTATTTGGTAGAGTTGAAAAGTTTATTGACTTGCTGTACAGCAGTAATACACAGTTTGTATGATTAGAAATGAATTGTATTTTGAGCTTTGGGTTTTTCTTTTAACTCTTAATTTTATACTAGTTTTTGTAATATGATTTACAGAGGAATTTAACAAGGAAACTGGGCAGGCCCTTGTTGGAATGGAAACATTACCACCAGATTTGAGAGATTTTGTTGAGGAAGACAACCAGCGATTTGAAAAAGAATTGGAAGAATGGGACACGCAGCTTGCCCAGAAAGCTTTGCAAGAAAAGCTTTTAGCATCTCAGAAGCTGAGAGAGACTGAGTCTTCTGTGCCTACAGGTTTGTCTACTTTTATTAGGTTGTATCTTATATTTATTATCAGTGCATTGTAAAAATAAGATATGTTCATTAAAGAGGTAGACACCAGAAAGTTTATCTTCCAAGTATGAAGAAGCCAGTAGAAATCACCTGGAATTTTATCACTTAGCAATGAGAATTGGTAGCAACTTACTTATCCCTTGACTGGAGACCAGTGTATTCATATGGACCTTTTTCAGGTCGATGTGAATCTGTTTCCGAATGCTACTCAGCCTCTGTTTGCTCTGCCTGCCTTGGGCTGTTCTCTTCCCAAAGAGCAAGAGAAGCTGTGAGATCTGTGAGCAATCCAACCAATTCCCTAGGTGTAGCCAGAGAATAAACTGCAGTAACTTCAAATTTTATAAAAATAATGCTATTGATATATTCTGTATATTTTGTGTAATAGTGAAATAGTATAATTAATATAGGGTATTTTATTTTTATTTGAATAATTCTTTAAAAGCAAAGCTTAAACAAGTTAAAAAGTGTAGGCTTATAAAACAGAGTTAAATCCAATAAAATATATTTTAAAATGCCATTCTCAAACAGCTGGTGAAATCAATAAAGCACTGTATAAAATAAGTACCCGTATAAAAATGAGGAAAATATGTTCTGGGAAAATAGAAAACAATATTTTTATCCTTTTCTAAAAGATTAATTTCATCATTATAGAGTTACAGATATACTTTAGACATTATATTTCATAGTCTGAAAAAGTGCTATTTCTGTATAGTAGTTGGTAAAATGAAGATATGAATTAAACTTAGAGCATTTCCTCAAACTTATGTCTCTCTTTTTTCTCTTTTATAACTCTGGGTGTACTTGTTTTTTTATAACTTTATTTTTGCAAGACCTGTGTTTTTACTTTTTAAGGAAGCATGTTTTTGTTTAATTTCATCTTATTCAGCTAGATTTCCACACATTACTTGAGTTTTAGCAGTATCATTTTGAACGCTAGGTGGGATCATTCTTTCAGTACAGAGCTTGCCAGAACCATGCTGTGGTATTGTGCCTGATGCAAGCATGCACTTATTTGTCCAGATTCACAACTTTAATTCCTTTGGTATTTAAGCCATTTCCATTTCTTAGTGATTTCCTCTTTGGTCTGCAGTACACACCCCTCACAAATTGCTCCCTGGAACTTGCCTCAGGCAGAGCTGCTGTGTTGTTTTTTCTGTAATGTGTGTGTACTTCATTCATGTGCGGTCGGCTCTTATTATTGATAGGAGGAAGAGGCTAGTTATGTAATAGACCCAAGTAGTAATGTTGTCTAAGCACTCAAACACAGTGGATCTTTATCGATTGAGCCCAAACTTTATTCTTGATGCTCCAATATGTTCACCTACCAAAATGTTAACATGTATATAGCTGTTGCTGCTGCTGTGGCATCTTACCTGTTTCTGAAAAGGGTTTCCAAACTTAGGACAAAACCACTTAATTGCTACTAAGTTAAACCAAGAATACATTCTCCAATATTGTTCTTACTTGATAAGGACCAGTCTTGCCTACTTTGTACACTTGTCTTACTTTCTCTTTTTACAAGAAGGCAACGTCCTTATACCTTACAGCCTTCGTTTTAATGCTCAGCATTCCCCCCATACTTTTTGCATCTGTTTAGTAATTTCTTTAAAATTCAGTAGTAGTTATTATACTTACCTCCTGTTATTGTGTAAAATAAACTTGAGAATGCAGGTATATTTCTGAGTGGAGCTAAAATAACTAAAAGATAGAGAAAAGTTCAGTTCCCAAAGAACTGTGGTGATGATTATCTTCCAGACTCAATTTTAGAAAGCAGTGAGAACTACTTATCTCATCATTAGTAGAGCAGTTTTATTTTAATGCTCATGCCGTAGTCTTCCTATTTCTCTTCATAACTTTCAAGATAAGTACTTTATTTAATTTGGCTTAACACTTCCAGTATCTCAGAGATAACCTGTATTTAAATCTTTGGCTTTAAGGGAATTTATTTATCAAAACCAGCAAAGTGGTTTCCCTGCCTATAAAATTTCCTCAGTAGAGCTATAACAGAGTGTCTAAGTAAAATCCAGTTTCTGAGTGATAGTCCAAGTTAAAAGGTGTATTGTATTTGTATAAAAATTGTATACAAATTAGCATTTGGTCTCTTCTTACATGTGACCAAGAAAAACAGAAATATGTGACAAAAGGCTGGAAGCTGTTACTTGGTCCATTTTATGCTACTTCCTCAAGCCTGCTTACTCCAAAGAAAAACTTACCTGAGTACTGTGTGCAGATTTCTAGCAGTAGCCCTTTACTGGGGATGTACACATTAGAATTCACAGTGAGATTTTTTTCCTTTGAGTAGAACCAAAATACTCCATCTATATTTGTCAAAACATCCTAAGATAATTGAAGTGTACCTCTGGTCAGCATGACTCTAGTTTGCATTTATATAACAGGGAAGTTATTCTGAAGAAGAGAAGTGTACTTTCTGAGGTATTATTTTACTCTTTACCCAAAAAGAATTTGAGGTTGTTACGACATGTATAGCATACCCAGAGTTTTTACTAAATATATATCAAATATATATCCATGGGAAATATACAAAAACAAGAGTAAGAAAAATAAGATAACAGTGATTATGACTGGTATGAAATATGTTCCATAATATTGTTAAGTTTGTTCAGAGATAGGAAGCAGAGCTGGCTCTGGGTCTTCTCAACAAGTTAAAGAAAAATGAACAGACAAAAACCCCTGATGTTCTAGGAAAATAAAGTTAGGTCCTAAGAGTAAGAGCTGATATCCTCAATATTCTCAGGTTCTTTAAAAGCAGGGACTAATCAGTATTCCTAGATTCCTTGTTTATTTCTCCGGCATCTAGTATAAAAATGACATAAGGTAGGTGCTCCTTGAATGTTTTCCAAATTGAGTTCTTTCCCAATGGACATTCTAATAATGGGTTTCCTAGAGGTGATCCTCGGTATAAGAGAATGCATGACTTTAAAGTACAGGCAAAACAACTCATAGTAGTGATGCTAAAGGTTAAAGATGTGATAAGAATGTGCTCTCTGTTTTGGAGTGATTTTAACTCATTTCTAAGCCTCTGTTCTTCACATCCCAGACACTGTTTAGAGTTATGATCCAGGAATTTGTGAAGCCTTGCAAATTTCAATAGTGAGTGATTTTACGCAGGGGTCAGTATGACTCTATGTAAGCTACCTTTAGAGAATTGTTGATTTCAAATGCTTTTCTAGAGTGGATGGACTGCATATTTCTCAAGTAATGCTCTGTAAGTCTCTTTGGCTGTGATTGTAAATAAGTATGACTCATTAGTACGTCATGGTAAAAGACATGCGAAAGACATTTGAGATTTTTCTTCTTTTTATATTTGATTAAGAACAAGATCCTTACATTTTAATAGGAAGCCAATTGGCAGTTGATTTAACCCTCTTGTTAGAGTGTAGAAGACCATAACCAGAAAATGTATCTAAGCAGAACAGCCCCGAACCGCTTTATCCCCTTACTTCAGTGTGAATGTACACGGAGAGAACCAACTCTGAGTGACTTTAGAGTGCTGGGTCTTTGAAGGATGCTACACTATGCACCATACACAGTGTGTCTAAAAATATCTCTATATAGAGGCTACCTGGAAAATCTTAGAGCCACTCATGCAGCAGATAGATACTTTGAGAGAGAATTTAGGCATAAGTGTGTATTATACACTTCTGTAGAGAAGTGGTTATTCATAGTGAAATGAATGCACATGGAAGTTTGTAGCTACATACAGACAATAGGAAATCAAGGAAGACTTGCAGGAAGTGAGATTAACAAGTGTTGAAAGTCACCACTGGTCTTCCACGTTATAGCCTCTACGGTCCATTACATTGAGACTAGTTTGTATACAAAGTGCTAATTAGGACAGAGGGTAGATGCAGAAAACACTGTAGTCTTCATACTATGTTTCTACTACGAAAGCCAACAATGGTGAGATTTTTACACAGAAGATAAAAATCCTTAGAGATATATGCATATATCAAAGCATTGTATTTAATATTTATATTATATATTATCTATAAAGCCAAACCTTTTGTTCTGTTACTGCTTTTGACAATGAAATGGAAGTGCTTACATGATACGGTAGGCTGTTTATATAGGACAACTCAAAGATTATATTGATAAGAAACATTTTTATTATTTAAGTTACAAGCTGTGTAGGTCTTCTTGATTAAAAGTATAGGTAGGCAGAGAAAGTCTGCATATATAAAAACAAAAAATATTAACAGGGTTACCTCTGGGTAGTGGAAAGAACTGTTAACTTTCTTCACTTTAGGCATCTGTTCTGGTAAATGTTTCTTTTTCTCTTATTTTGATAAAACGAAGACAAAGCTTTTTTCTCTTTCTTATGAGGATCTCCTGTTGTCATTAACTCTTCCAAGACCTTTTCTCCTTGAGAACCATATGTTTCATCTGAGTCAGGTGACTCACCATTTCTCTTACATGTGAGCAATTTTCCTATCATCACAGCTTTCCTTGTAAAGTGTCCTTTATCTTAAAATGCTCTTTTTGTGGTCAATATTTATGACATTTTGCATTTAACTTTCTACTTTTCTCCCTCCTTGTCACATCCATTTTAAGTATTGCTCCTTCTAGTTTTTCTTACAGGACATTTTACCTTCGCCACCCTACTTACTCAAGCAAAAAAGTTAGAATCATGTTCATGTGCAGGCCTCCCAACTTGTGCATTCAAAATATGCCTTGAATCCAGCCACTTCTGCCTTTATTGTTTTCTCTGTTATCTCAAAGTGCAATCATATCTTTCCCATATTGCTGTAGTACCTTCCAGTACATTTACTCACTGATGTCAAGTTTTACTTGTCTCTCTGATCCATCCCTCACAACTAAAACCAGAATAATCCCTTCTTTTTCCTGTACTGGGAATCAAAGTCAGAGTCTTGTGTATGCTAGGGAGATAGTCTACCATTCAGCTATCTACCCAGTTCCCCCTATCAAGGAGATGTAAACTTGGCCATGTTAGCATATTATTTAAAATTTTTACTCACTTTTTCTTGCCTATGCTATAGTTACATGACTTAAAGGCTGTTAATGTGTTGATTCTACTTCCTCGTCTTGTGCCATCTCTCTGCTTTTCATGGTAACTCTGGCCACTGGTTGTTCTTCAGATCCATCCCAGTATTGTCACTTGGGCTCTTTAAAATTTCATCCAGCAAAATAAGTCATTGACCCTTCAGGTTTTTCACTTTACCTTAATCTCACAAACTAAATTGCCCATCATCCTCATTTTATATTGTTACAATTTTTTTTCTGTGATTGGTTATTGAGTTTTACCATAGTTGACTGTGAGCTTCATGAAAACAAACCTTGCTTTTCTGTCATCTCTGGAGTCCTAATGCCTAGCCTAGTGCCTGCTGTATAGTTGGAAGCCAGTTAAAACTTACTGGGTACTTGAAAGACCATGCATATATGTTAGAAATTAGTACTTTTTAAAATATTTCACTTTGGAGATTTTTAAATTTAGTAAAGTATTAGCGTGAGAGCTCTCCTGTGTCTCAGTAGGTAGCTCAGCAGTGACTCATTTGATCAATTCTAGTAACATTGGAGAAATTTTACTAATTATGTCCACTTATTAATTTATATATATATATATACTCATTCATTTAGTCATGAATTCATAAACGTTTTATGCCAGATATTATAGTGTTAGCAGTGCAAAAGAGAGATGACTCCATGCCCGTGAAATTCTGATAGGCTAGCAAGGAATATGTACTTTAAATAAATACAGCAGTAATTAAATTATACTTGTTGTTTGAAAGGAAAGTTTAAATTACTAAAGAACAGTGGTTCTCACCTAGGAGTGGTTTGGTCCTCAAGAAGACATTCAGTATATGGGAGACATTTTTGGTTGTCAGCTTGGGACATGGGAGCAGTGTTTCCAGCATGCAGTGAGTAGATGTTGGTGTTCACAGACTAGCCCTCTGCACCATAGATTTACCAGGACCAAAACCTCTATGACGCTAAGACTGAGAAGTCCTGTTCTAGATAATGGTAGCATTTCAACATGCAAGTGATATTTAACAAAAGGATATTAAAGTTCCAGGATGAGAAAATAAGAGAGTGAGTGATCATATAAGCAGCAGGAAGAATATGTGACCCAGAGGTTGGAGAGTAAACTTCTTCAGGATACTAGAAGGTTGAAAATATGCCAGGTGTGGACTTTTTTGAACAAAGAACACAAAGTGATGTTGAAGGGAGGCAGAAGGCCCCTAACATCAAGCCTTGTAGGGTCCCATAGAATTCTGAGGCTGTCTATGAATTACTCAGTGATTTTCAGATTATTCTTTGGTACATGGGTCTGGAGCTCAAAGGATAGGAATTAAAGGTAAAATTTTAAGTCTTCACATGCATAGTATTTGAAATCATGAATTTATATTGGTACCAGTTTACCAACTTGTGCTTGCTTTCACAATATTTAGCTATTGGAGTGGGTTCAGAAAAGTTAAGGTTTGTCAGTTTTTAAAGGGTACTGTCCTCTGTGGAAATGCAGCCCAGGATTGCTATAGAAACCAAATCTTTTCTTAGTAAAATCCTGATGATTGTCCAAAATGAGATTTTGGTTTTCAAGCTAGAAAATGTATCATGAATTCTTTTTTTAAAAAGTGAATTCTTTGCCATAACTATAATGAATAGTTTATGTAATAATTACTTGATTATCCTTGGTTCTGGGTTTTTGTTTTCTTATAAAGTCTGGGGACTGTATATTAACAGATATATTTTACTTTTAAGTAGGAGGCTTAAATTGGTTATTGCATAACTTCAGAATTAGAAAAACAGATCATTTTAGTATATAGACTGTGTGATTTATATTAGAAATACAACTGATTCTTTTCTCATGAAGCACAAGCAAGAGAACCAGAATATCTAGAGCAGCCATCAAGAAGTGATTTCTCAAAGCACTTGAAAGAAGAAACTATTCAAATAATTACCAAGGTGTCAAGTGAACATGAAGATAAAAGTCCTGAGACAGTTTTGCAGTCGGTAAGAACTTTTCTTTTGGCTCTGAACATAGCCTGCTTGTGACTTCTCCTGCAGTGTCATGGAGAGCGACTTCTCTGGGAGTCAGGAGAGACAAGGTCCAGTGACAGCTCTGCCAAGAACATGATCGGTGAACGTGGGCAAGTTGACTGTACCTGGACTGTTCAATTTCTAATTTTAAAGATTCTTTTCTCTTAAGTTTCTGTCTTCCTGTCAGAGAATTATGAGGAATCATGACCATAGGCTAAATTGATCATTTGACTTGGAATCCAAAAGAGAAGTACAAAGTTTAAAACTGTTTGTCCTGTCCCTCATCTCTCCCTCCATCTGGAATAGTATTACATGGGAGAAGTTAGCAATTTAGGATATAATTTCCATTTTTCCATGAAACATGTTTAACAATAAGACTCCTAGGTACTATAGAGTACTGTATTAGCTGGATGAACAGGATATTACAAAATAGTTTGTTCATAGTTCAACAGACTTCTGTGACATAATGTCATTATTGTACCATATTGTAGTTTTTAGGGTTTTTTTTTAAAGTACTAAATTTTGAGGACAGTGTCAGTGACTATGTCATATCAATGAATATGACTTTTTCTAGGGATACCACTTCAAGAATTCAGTACTGAAACACTATTTTTATAGTACTTCGTTTTTTTTTTAAGTGGTAGGCTTATACAGCTCAATGCGGGCTTTAAGGTAAGTCCTTTAATATTTGTGGATTCCTCTTTATCAAACTAAAGTCAGCTAATTATATCATAATTTTGTAACTCATAATTTCTGCTCAGTAATTGCCCTCAGTCTTAGCAGTAATCTACTAATTGCAGTGCAGCAGTAATATAAGACCTTAGTTAACCAAAATACCCAGTAAGTAGGGTATTCTGTTGTATTCTGATAAATATCAAGCAAAACTTATTCCCCTCATTTCCAGTTTGAAAAATACTCATTTTAATAGATATTTTTATTCCAGATTTTTCAAATACCTTAGAGCCCTATGAGTGTACTTAAGATGAACATCTGCTAATTCTAAAGCTAGTCCTGGAAAATACTTTGCTTAATGGAACTGGAAAGTCTGTTGACTTCTTGGGGGGTAGGAAAAAGAAAACCTAGGGATGGAGAAAGGACAGAGAAGTAGGTACATAATGAAATATTTTTTCTCCATATAAAAATATAATTTGCAGGGCCTTTGCTAATTAGTACTTTTGCTTGGTAGAACTTAAAGGTTAATAAATGTAAAGGTTTAAACTAGTGTCAGGAAACCCAAGTGGTGCTCACTTCGGCAGCACATCTACTAAAATTAGAAAACCCAAAATGCTACTTAGCTTACTGTAGAGTCATGGTATGTTTTAGTTCAGTTAATCATGTATATTTGAAGTTCATAGAAACCAGTACTTAAATTTTGATTACTTAGATTTCTTACACTGGATATCATCTTATAAACTAGCAACTTTCCTCCTCTCTAATGAAAAAGGAGGATGATAGGGAGAGAATATGATAGAAAAACAACATAGATTTTTTCCACCATACTTTTTTTCTGGAGTGGCACCTACATTTAGCCCCACTGTCAGTATAATCTGTAGCATGTCTAAGAATTTATTAACTTTTGCCATGAAAAATGTTCTGTGGTTCTTTGTATCCTTGTTGATTGCAGAGAATCTTGGTAACTGTGCCATACTGCATTTTCATATTTAAATTTAGTGTATATTAGAAGCGAAATTAAGAATCTTCAGATTTAAGATCAGGTATTTCTGTGTTTTTGAATTTTGGTTCAATTCTTACTAGCAATGTACCTTTGAATAAATTTTTAAATTTCCCTAAGTCACACTTTTCTTTTCCATAAGATAGAGGTGATTGTAGTTTATTGTTTTATGAGGTGACAGTCGTGGCATGTAGTAGCCACTACTTTCTGTCTTGTACTTCAGTCCTAGCCATTTCACAAATACATAGTATATTAAGTTCCAACTTTAGAATAAGATTTCGTTGGAAAACCTAGCCCCACAGAAACCCTAGACAGTGTCTAAATATTCAGTCAGTGTGCTGTTTAGAAGAATGTTTTTAATTTTAAATGGAACACGTTAGGATATTTAAATAATACAGTACAGGAAAGTACAGTCCGAGGAAGAATCATGCATAGTCCCACTTAATACTTATGCAAAGTGAGTCCCAGTCATTATTTTGGTTTGAGTTTTTGTCACTCTGATTTTAAAACGTCGTTCCAGGATTTTTGTAATTGAATTTCTGTCTCACCTTGCCTTCTTTTATTTACTTAACCTTATGTTCATCCCTCCATTTTGTGCTGTAATCTCAGTAAAAATTATGTAACAGATGAATATTATTCCACTGAATAGATTCTGATTTATCTATTCCTCCATTATTTGTTTCTACTTCTACATTTTGATAAATTGGTTATTAGAGGTAAAATTTTGTCCATAGTTCAGGCTTTGTTAGAATAGGCTGCATAATTGAATGACGAGGTTAAAAGAACATGTTAACGTGGTCAGAGACATTACCATTCTACAGCTTTCTAACTACCCTGAAGAGGCCACTTTAAAAAAAATTCATGTGCTTAATGGATTTTAGGCAATTAGTAGAATTTTTCATAAAGTTTTAATTATATTTTATCTTAACCAAAGAACGTATTTTTCAACTTTTCAAACTTAGCTTTTGTTAATGTGTTGCCTAAAATAATACAGAGCTAAATAAATGTGTACTTTATTTCACTGAGCCCTTAACTACTTCGTGAAAAAAGTGTGTTACCTTAATATATCTGAATTTGAGGAATGATGCTGAATTACTAAATGCAGCTAAAATTTCTTCCCTTTTTCAGCTTATACCCCTATAATTAATCAGTTTTATGCTCTTCAACAGTAACTGCAAAAGCTCATAAACATTTTCCCTAATTTTCGTCATAAACTCTCTCTAAGGAAATAATGTTGTTTTAAAGGATCAGTATTCTAAATAATGATAGAACTGAGACTCACTGGAAACCAGACCAGACCTGGCATGAGAGAAGTCTTTATTGGGGAGAGTGTCATGGAAAGGGGGCGCTCCCCAGTGGACCTGGGCAGCCTCGAGCTGATCGAAGTGTGGGTTTTTTAAGCTCTTTTTCAGGGGCGGGGTGTCCACAGGCCAGAACAGCCTGAGCAGTGGGTGGGTTGTTTGCAGGTCAGAACAACTCAAGCAGAATGGGTTAGTTCTGCCAGAATGGATGAGGACAGGGTTGGCTTTTGTGGCCGAGGCGAACGGAAGTAGAATAGATAAGGGAAGGAGAGAAGTATTGAGAGTTAAAGTTTTCCTGTGAGGGAATCTGGCTGCCTTGTGACTTATCAAATCATACGTTTCCTAGTAGCTGTTTTCCTTAGATTTTTATTTTGTTTCTAAAATGGAATTGTTTTGGGTTGGTTTGCTAGAGAGAAATTTATCACCATAAACTCCAGAGAGATTTCTTAATTCACTTGCTTATATTTCACTCTTTTGAATGGAGACCTGGCATAGTTCTTCTCTCATATGATAGAAGGATTCAGAATTCTTAATTTACAAGCCCATGTCTGTAGAATATGTGGATATTAGTACTGAATTAGAATTAGTCGAGTATAAACAATTTATAGTAGTATAGTGAAATAGTATAATGATAGTGATGATACTTGGCTTCTATAAAACAGTTTTTTTAATAAAACAGTTTGTACGAGGTATTGGGTTAGCTGAATATTATCTCATGAAAACAACAATGAAGATTGATTGTTTTCTCTGGAAAAGTTGGGGATTGAGTGAAGTAAGGAAATCTTTTTTAAAATATTTGACAGGAATCTAGGTATTGTGGTGTATGCCTGTAATCTTAGCCTTCTGGAAGCTGAAGCAGAATGATTACTAGTTCAAAACCAGCCTGGACTACATAGTGAGTTCAAGAGCATCTTGGAGTACATACTGAAACCCTTTCTTAAAATAAAGATTAAAAAGAAGACCCAAAACAAAAAATACCAAATGCTATAGAAATAGCATGTAAGAATAAAAAAAAGAAAAAACAAGGCAAACTGGGCATGGCTGCACATGCCTGTAATCCCAGCATTTAGGAGCCTGAACGAGGAGGATTGCTGGAGTTTGAGGCCAGCCTGGGCTACAAAGTGAGTTCAAGAACATCTTGGAGTATACATAGTGAGACCCTTTCTTAAAAAAAATTACAAAAAGACCCAAAACAAAAAATACCAGATGCTATAGAAATAGCATGTAAGAATCAGAAAAGCAAAGTAAAAACGGGGCAAGCTGAGTATGGTGGTGCACTGTAATCCCAGCACTTAGGGAACCTGAAGCGGGAGGATTGCTGGAGTTAAGGCCAGCCTGGGCTCCAAAGTGAGTTCAAGGCCAGCCTGAACCGTGTAGTGAAATCCTGTCTCAAAAAGACATAAATTTAAAAAAGAAACAGGACCATACTAATCTTGGCTGGTAGTTCTATTGTATTAATAAAGCTCAGAATATGTATTTCTGAACAGTTAGGTAATACTTTTATCACTAAAATTTACCTGTATTTCATATGGAAATAAATTCTATTTATTTGGTTTTATTAAGATCTACCATATTTTATACCAAAACTAAAATGTATCCTTGTTGAAGAAAAGTTACACAGATTGAAAGTACATAAAGCAAGCTGCTTTCAAGTACCTTTGTAACATTCTTCAGTACCTTTGGCAGTTGCTTTTTAGCAAATAGTAGATAGGATATTTATGATGACTGTAAAATTTGAACAGTATCTGAGAAATATTAGTGTTTGAATGTAGTTTTGTGGATTCTATCCAGGTATGTACTTCACTGGTATGAATTAATTAAATTTGTAGACTTTACTAACAATGGTAAATAAAAAGGAATAAATCTGAATTGCTTAGAACGGGCATCACTTTCCAACAGCTTTTAAGTATTTTCAGCATGAGCTCATTGGTCACTTAAGTATATGTGCTGTACAGAATCTTGTAGGCTGTACAGAGGGAGTTAAACACAGATGTTAACTGTATACACAGTTGACTACTAGGAAGGACAAAATGAGGAAAAATCCTTAAAACTCTGCTCAGTTTAGAGAAAGTCAGAACTTTATTTTCATTCAAATATCAAGAAAGGCTTCCTGGAGCTGGGTGTGGTGGCACGTGCCTGTTAGCTCAGCCCTGGGAGGGTTAGCACGAGTCTGAGGCCAGCTTGGGCTGCACAGTGAGTTCAACCCAGCCTGGAACCCCAGTACTGACTGAGATCTTGTCCCAAGAAAAGACAAGACAGCAACAACAAAAAGCCGGTTGGATTTCATGGAATTCTCTTTAATCAGTACTTTCAGCTCTACAAACAGTAGTTGGAAACTGACTCCAGTATTTGTTACTTTTAAGTATTTGCAATCCAAAATATTTTGTGGAAAATTACTAAAGACCTACTTTAAATTTCTTGCAATTTAAAATATGGCATTTATACACAATAGAGTACTATTGTGGTGTAAAGAAGGGTAAGCTTGAATTGCTTATAGGAAAATGGAGCCACCTTGAGACCATAATATTAAGTGAAATAAGTCAGACATACGAGGTTCCCTCAGAGTACAAATACAGAGCAGAGGAGAAACACAGCAGGACCTGGAGAGGCAGATCCTTGGTAAGTGGGAAGCAATCTCGAGATGAAGGAAGGGGAATAGGAAGAATGAAGATACATTGCGTGCCTGTATTTCTCATCACGCTGAAAGTAGTTGTTCTGTACTATGAACATACCCTAATAAGTGTTTGGGATGTGAAGAGCAAGGGTGTAGATTTTGTATTACTATTTGATTAATGCATTTGCTTCTAGTGTTCAGTTCTAGAGGTTTCACGTCATACCTAACAAATGCAGGTTATTTTTAAGAGATTTCAGTCTATGTGCTTTTAAATTTGCTTCCATTGTTCTCTTTCCTAATTTTCATACCAATGATTTTCTTCTGCAGAAACCTGAAAATACCATAAGTCAACCACCTACCAATCAGCAAGTTGTAGAGGTGGCGATTCCTCATGTAGGGAAATTTATGATCGAACCAAAGGAGGAGGGGGGGTATGATGACGAGGTACCTTTTGAATAGTGCTCTGCACCGTCCTTGTTCTTTGCTGTTCAATGCAAGTACTGTTCGCACGCTTCCACCCTCACACTCACCTCTGTCAGTGCGTAACGCACAGCTTTGCCACTCGTGGTATGACATTACCACCTACTAACAACGTGGAATGTAAATGAATGTTTATATGGAAAACTTACTAAAAATGTCAAAAGAATAATTTTATATTTTGAAGTTAGTTCTTTTATCTAGATACAGCATTAGTTTACTCCAGATTAATAGATTACAGTAAGATTTGTTTAAGTATAGCAGAAATTTTTGTATTTAAAAATAGCTTTTAGTGTCTTCTGTATTCTTGAGAAATTTATTATATTTTTCCCAGTATATGCTACCAGGAAATCATACATGATTAAAAGGTGGAAAATTGTTAGTTTTGCTCCTGCAACTTCTGTGACAATGAATGGAATGATTCATCAGGATTACTGAATGCCTAGCAATGTTTTACACACTATGACACTCCTTTTTATTTCTCCTTTATCTCTTCACTGATTTATTACCATCTCTCAGTTTTTCTATCAGTGTAGTGGCATTTTTATTTCTTACCATCAGTGTTCTTCAGAATCCAGATGAAAGTGATGTATTGTCCTGGTCCATCAGATTATTTTCACCCTTTTTCCACTTTTACTGATACTGTTAAAATTTTTCTTTTCTCTGTTTGAGGAAGGCCCAGTACAGCCTTTCGTGAGTAGTAGCAGTAAAGAAGACCATACCTATTAAGGGAGATGAGATGACTGGAGAGGAAATGTTGTAATCTGTCATTTATTAGTTGTAATGGGTGTGGATGAGAACTGAATTTATGTCCGTGAAACATTTTTCCATACTTCAGTGTACACTTGCTATTACACAGTAATCACTAAAATCAGCAGTGTCTTGAAGGCATTAATACCACTATGCCAATGTAAGAATACATGGCAAATAATTAATAAATAAATTTGGGAAGTTGAAACTGGGAATGGATTTCTTAAAGCTGATAATGTTAGATACATTGCAGGTCATGTCTTATTTAATTTTGCAGGTATTTTATGATGTATACAGCTAAGAATAATAAGCTGTTTGGAAAACAATACTTTAGTACTTAACAGCTTTGTTGTAATTAACTGTTTTATTGCCGTGGCTGCTCTTCACAGCTCTGGAAACTGGCATGTTTTTAGTATGAATATTAATTTATTGATGCAGGGTGAGCCTACTGCCATTTAAAGAATTGTGATTAATTTTTTAACACTGTCTTTTTGTGAAATGGGCAGAGTTGTGTGTTCTTATTTATTGAAGTGACATTTTAACAGTGCATGTGCCTTGCAATGTAAAATAAGTCACATAGATACAAGGCTGCTGCTTACAGATGTGCAGATTGTACAGGGTTGTGCAGGGTTCCTTAGCAGGGGCCCAGAAGTGGAATTAAAATTGGGCTCTTCCTAAACTCCAGGATTCTTGGGGAAAAGCCTCTGTTTTAATTGTTGCAAAAGAAACAGTGTTGCTTTATTCTAAAGCGTTCACTGAGAGGGCAGCATACTTCTTTCTCTAATTGGTTTATCTGGGAGAGGGTGACTTTGTCACATTCTGCAGTTTAGCCAGGATGCCTTTTTGCAGTTCGCACAAAGGCGCTGGGAGCCTGCTGTGCCCCTGTACAGGTGATTCTGAGAGATGCTTATGTGCGTTTCAGATCACATTTGCAATTTTAAAAATGCAGCATTTGACTTACTGTGGGAAACAAAGGAGTTTAACTTGCATGTAAAGAAACTATTTTGGTTTTAGTTTTTTTTAATGTTAATTTTTCAAAACTTCTTACTTTCACTCTGTGGCAGATGATGATGACACCGAGTATGCAAGGTATTATCATTGCGATAGGTAAATCCAGGAGTGTGTATGACAGGTGTGGTCCTGAAGCAGGGTTCTTCAAGGTACAATCAACATTTTCATTTTATGTTTTTCTTTCTTTAAATTAAACTTCTTAAAATGTTTTAGTTCTTTGAATTAAATTTGGTTTCCTATTTGATTTCTCTTTTTCTGCTTTAGCCATGGCCTTCTGATGTTGTTTTTCTCTTACACACACACGTGCACACACACACACACACATGCACACAAATCCAAAATTCTTTCTTTTAATCGAGACAATTCAAGAAAACCAAAACATTTTTTCCTGAGTTATCATAAGGTTAATGTGACTCTGATTCAGAAATCTGAATGATGTTTTATATTTGAAGGGAATAAAGGTATTAATATGAACAGAGTAATTCCTCCCATAATTGTTTATATTTTCCCCACTGTTCATACCATTGGTCGGTATCATATTTTTCCTAGCTTTATTGTTATTTGATACTAAGCTGCTTTCTTCATTTAGTTTTTAAAATGATTTATTAATTCCTTTTTATATTTCTTGTTTCTTATTCACTTATTTTTGCAATAATTAATTTTTAATATCCTGCTCAATTCAAGACATTTGACCATCAAGCAGATGCATTGTTCTGTGATCCCATCTTCTTTCCTGTAATAATCAGAGCTTTATAATATTCTGATTACAGTGTTAATTTTTATATATTTGAAAGATGTAAAGACCATATATGTATTGTCATTTTATTTAGATATATCAAAAATCCTGAAGGTTTCACTTCTCCCTTTTAATGTTTCTTTAAAAAGTTTTGTTGAAGTGTAAATTACTGTAGTAAATTAATACACGTTTTTTAACATTAAAAATTTCCTTTAATTTTTAATACTTCCCTATCATCCAATCTTGTTTTAAAAAAAGCTATGTACCATACTATTTTCTTTAGCATATAGCACAAAAAAAAGTAGTGTGTGTAACAGCTCTGTATCTGTAAGTACTTTCTTAATTTTTTAAGGTTAGGATGATCATCTCCTAATATGCCTATGACTGAGGAGTTCTCTGATATGGATGTTGTGAAAATTTTGGGCAAACTGGTCCTAGGAGAAGTTGATCACCTATGCAATTCTACTAGAAAGGCTAGAAACATAGTCACTGAAGAAAAAGAAAAAGGGAAAGCAAAAGTGAAAGGAAGCAAGCGAGAAAGGTTTCTACCTTTGTAAAATTATTACTGAATGTGCTGTATGAGATTATGTTAAGTCATAAACACTACCTTCGTTTTTTGCCTTGCAGTTAGTTGTTACATTTTTGGTCTGCTTAATTTTCTGTGTGTATTATTAATACATTTTCCCACCTCGTCTCTCTACATAGCCCAGGCTGGCCTGGAGGTCAGGACAGTCCTCCAGCCTAAGCTTCCTGAGTGCTGGGCTCACAGGCGTGTGCCACCATGCCTGACTTAAATCTCTTCTTACTCTAACTTTACCAGTTTTATCTTGGGAAAGTTTTTCAGTGTTGTATGGCAGACTCCAGTCTGGGTTGACTTTCATTATCCCTGGGATGTAGCTGTTGAGTTAGATCTTCGTTTGTCTCGTCGCCCTGAGGATTCATTCTGTAGCTTTTCAATTTGTATTTATATATCACATATATGTCTTGTTTAGTTTCTGATTTTGGTGGTGCAGTGAGAATACATGGTCTGTAAAGAGAACACATCAGCAAGTTTGTGAGATAGGGACTGGTGAGAGGAATTTTCTTTAACAGATTGCTACACTATTACAACTTTCAATGGAATAATCCAAGATAAATGTCAGAGCTAACACGCTACGTGAATCTGAGGTAAGAAACAATCTTCAAGTAGCTCTACAAAGGTTTTACTCATGGCTGTAGCATTTGCAACTTTTGCCTTTTAGCAACATTATTAAAAATCATTGTTCCAATAGCTCTAAATATTTCACTAACCTCTCTCCTGCTGTTCTGTTATTTCCTCGTCGGCCTTCTTTCTCTTGAGGTGTTACTGATGAGTGCAGCTGGAACATAGAAGGGAAGTAACTTACAGCTTCCTGTGAGAAGTCAGACTGCCTTGGGCCAGAGGCTCGGCCCGCTGCTTTGTAGCTGTGATGCTGCACAAATTACCCCGCCTTTCAGTGTCTCTTTCCATACGTGTGAAATGGAAATGTTCGTGATAACTTTATTTTACTGGGTTGTCAGTTTTAAATAAATGAACAAAATTAAAAGTAGTATGTAGTGGATGCTGAATTTAGCCATTTGTTGTTGGTATTAGTAGTGTTGCCCTCGTCTTTTATGTCCATTTCTAGTACAGTAGGAGGTAGAAAGCAAGTGTACCGTATTATGTCAAGGACCTTTACTTTATAATATACCTGTTTTTTACTCATTCTATTAGAAATTGCCAGTACCATTTCAGACTTACAAAATCAGCAGTTTCATATGTCTATAGGGAAGAATTTAAATTTTCTCTTTTCATCCTAAAGATTTGAGAATTTTAGTCTATGAAATAGATTTTCCTGCTAAACAGAGTAACAGGAAAAAGAGCACACATAGTTATTAACATGCAGAAACAGGGGGACCATACACAAAATATAAGACTCAAAGGAAGTGCCAAAGAATTGAAACTTAAATGGCATATTGAGCTACAGAAAGCCACGGTGGTTGTGGTGACTGCAAGCTATATGAGGTTGAGGCAAGGAACAAGGTAAACAGATGGTTCTGTTACACCAATGAAATTTCTCAGTTATCTGAAGTGTTTGGCCCTTCATCTAAATGTAGTTACTGAACGTAGATGTAATTTGTCCTCATGATCTTTTATGATGAAGCTATATTATAACACTTTTCCATTCTACTCTTAATTAATAGAACAACATACAAGGCAGTGTCCTAAATCCAGTTGCTATAGTTGCATAATTGTGGACTGAGTTTCTGCCTTAGTGAAATGTAGTTCCTGATGGGGAAGTCAGCACTAAGTAGATTTATAATCAGTATGATTGAAGAAGCAATTTCATGTGAAAGGAGAATATAAAATGAGAAAATAAATGGTATCTAGAGGGCTTTTTAGAGAGAAATGACATTTAAACTAATAATACATTAACCAAAACATAGATTATATGTATTTTTTCTCACTTAATTATCTTTGCACAGATAGCATCTATTCTGTTGATTATTTTTATACTTTCTATTGATTGTTTTCATAATTCTGTGACCTTAAGCAATTATTACTTTATCAGTAAGGGTTTTTATAATAGAAGTTATCTTGAGATACATAAGGTAATTGTTTCAGTCAGTGCTTAACAGAGAAACAGGTTTAATGTAAGGTATACAAACCTGTCAGGAGAGTCAGGTGTAGAGAAGTGCAGAGGGGCTCTCTGCCCACTGAGGTCCGAAGGGCCCAGTCCGAGGCTCGGAGCTCAGTGCAGTGTCCCCCGCGCATCCGTGTCAGAAGAAACCAGGAGACCACGTCCGAGGTGAAAGCGAAGACCGGAGCCCTCCGGAGACACAGACGTGAGGCTTCTGTCTTTGTTTCCCTTTTACACCATTCCGAGCACAAGCTGCGCCCGGCTAGGGCCCGTCTGCTGCCTTCAGTAAGGCCCCCGAGCACACGCGGAGGTGTACTGATACAACCTAGCTGCACAAGTTGATACCAGCAGTTAACTGTCCGCAGTCCACATGGAACTCATTAGATGGTGTCTGTCGCTTAAAGAACACTTGGGAATTACTAACTGTGGTTCCTGTATTTGCCATTACTATTTTTATTGCTGGGTTGTGGGTCATTTGTATTCTCGTCCTGAATATTCATATACATATATTACTGAACATTTATGTGAACATAGCAGAGTAATTAACAAAGTGCTTTTTGATGTTAAGTGAAGACTATTAAATTACCTTCAAGTGCTTATGTTGGTTTTTACTGCTCTTAATGGTCATGAGACAAAATGGCCTAAAAATGTAATTTCCTTTAAAGTATTTTTTAAATTTTTGCTGAGATTCAGTATGTTTTTGTAAGTATTTTGGCATTTGGTATTTATTGACGGTCTTCTTTGTACCTTTTTTATATTGTGGATTTTTGTCTGTGTATGCTCAATGAACTAAGATTCATCCATAATTTGCAGATTATATTTTGTGATTTGTAATTACCTTAAATTGTCTTCATGACTGAATATACAGAGTTTTAAAAAATTGTCATACTAAGGATTTTTTTAACTACATCCCTACTCATTTATTTCATTTCGTTTCATTTTGTTTTGTAGTAGAGTCTTGCTAAGTTACTAAGTTTTCTAGGTTGGGCTCAAACTTGTGATTCTCTTGCCTCAGCTTCTCAGAGTGCTGGGTTACAGGCATGTGCCACCACATCTGGCTTGTATGAAATTTTTAATCTTATGAAATAAAGCAATATGTTTATGGGCTTGAAGCTATATGATCACTTCTAAAACTTTACAAATTTTTAATTCTTCTACTTTCATGATTTCACTTTTTGTTAGATGACCAGATATAAAATTTTAGTTTTGTCCACATAGAAAAATTTGCAAATATTACAAGCATAAAATTTTGAGTACACATTCTTTTCACACAATCTTCAGATACCTTGATCATATACTACATCACCACGTATGAATCTGCTGGGATCTCTGTGCCACTGAGCTATTTTTTAAATGTTTGAACAGTATACCTAGTATATTATGTTATGGACTATTTGTAATAGTATTTTTACATTTTGTGGGAAGAACACTTAGAAATTTTTATTGTTTTGTAGAACAAAATTTAAGTGTTTTTCTCCTTTGGTGAGTTTTAGTCAATTGCTACCCTCCCTTTCCAAAATCCTTTCCGCGTTTGATTGTATTTGTATTATATTTCTTCATTAGTTTAATTTCATGTAAAAATGATATTGTTTAGTATTTTGTTACTTCCCAAAAAGAATATGGCAGGCTGTTTCACTTTCTTATCTTTTGTTATGTCCTTTAGTAAAGTTTATGGTTTTGCTTCATAATGATTTCAGTATTTATTTGCCTTTATAAATTGGGTCATCTGCTCTCACTGTAGTAACGAGTTATTGGAAGCATAGGTGATAGAAAGACTAACTCCTTTTATATAGCTATGTTACATTCAGTGAGTTATTGCAGTCTTACGTTTTTCTTTTAGGCCGAGTGGTACTGGGCTTTAGACCTCTATAATGTTTGTACTCCAGCAACGAGGAAAGGGCAGAGTAGAAAACGTATAATGCACCTACCTACTGCCTTGCAGAACTTAATCCTTCTCAATATTCTATACTGATCTCTTCTTTCATCATTGCGAACACTGTTGGTCCTGTATATTCCTTTTTTTAAAAAAACATGGTGCAGCTTATTTACCAAAACTAGGTTTTATTATTGGTGTCTAAGTACATAGGCAAAATTTATATTTCTAAAATTTTATAAACATTTAATATTCTTATTAGATTAGCATTATGTAATCATGAAAGAAGCCTCCTCCTCTCCTCTCTTCCCCAGGACTCCAGGGTAGTTTAGATATTGTAGTCCTTGAAAATTTGAAGTAACAGTACAGCTCTAAAACAATGTGGGCCAGGTTTCTTTCCTAGGTGCAAATGTAGGGCAAACTTTATTTTGCAGTTTTGCTAGGTTTCTTCAGTATTTCAGCCTTCTCAAAGAAATTTTAGTAATTTATATTTTCCTTAATGATCATCTTTTTTAAGCATGGTACTGTAGTTTATAGACAATATTCTATGTGTATTTTTAATACCTTCAAAGTCTTTTTCTAGATTTTTATATTATAACCTTTCTTCTCTAGTATTAAATTTTCTTTTTTGGTCTTTCATCCAACTTTTTATAAAGAAAAATACTTGAACTATTGAACTGTTGTATTATTTCCTTTTAGTTCTGTTTATTTTGTGTCTTTTTAAATTCCTGGAATTAAATCTGTATTCAAGTTGGAGTTTTACTTTGACTGCTAGTCCTTTAGGTTTCGATGTCACATACTCCCAATATAAATATAATTTTTACTCCTTTGCAAAATAATTTAATGTTTTAAAATCTCTTAAATATTTATTTATTTGTAATTTATTCACATTTCTGTTTGTATTGTATTACAATCAAAGAATAATGCTTCTGATTTTAATACCCTGGAATTTGGAGTTCGTTTTTTTTCTTTTCTTAGTATAGTTATAGTCTAAATCTTTAAAAAATGATCCACGGTATGATACATTATGTGCTCCCAGAATTTTTGTTTATACGTTTGATAATCTTTAATGTTTAGGTGTGTTTGCACCATAACAAAGTCTGTAAGAAGAAATAAATTCAGAACAAAATTTACAGTGTAATTTAGAAAACTAGACAAATGTAGGAAATCATTGAGATCTTTAGGATTGAAGGTTGCATTGAAGTGAGTCCAAGTGGTCCTAATGAACGGATCACCTTCTTATGGTTGACAAACAGATAAAAATGAAATAGACTGGCGTGTATTTTTGGGAAGACAGGCCTAAACTAGGTGAAATTAGAAGAGTAATAGAAAATAGGATTTAATAGGTAAGTTGGACTTGACTAAAGTCTAGTGAAATAGTTTAAAAATAAAGTCCAAAGCAATTCCATTATTTAGTAATCAGTATCTCATATTGTAAATGTGCATCGTCTGCAGTAATTATCTTAAAGTAATTATCACAGGCAAAAAAAAAATATGAGAAAATTCTAGAGTGGAATAGAGAGTAGTGTGATGTTATAATGGCAGATTGTATAGATTCTGTTGAATGTAAAAGTGTGGAACATCTGTTGAAAATTTTAATAGATATTCCAAATATTTTAAAAGTCAAATTTTTTAAAAGAAAAACTGATAACAAGTTGAGAAATAGTTAAAAATGCTTTTCTGCTGACAAAAGCCTGTGTGTGTGTGTGTGTGTGTGTGTGTGTGTATGTGTGTGTGCGCACATGTTTAAAAAATGACGCCTAAAAATTTTGACATGCCTTTCTGTCTTACTGGTTTAGAGACCCATAGGTTGAAAGGAAGTGTGGCTTTCTTGTGAAAGTTAGAACAGTTACATATTGAGCAGAATCGAAAGATAAACATATAAAGTATAGATTATGTATTTCCTATCACTAATAGAAATCTGCTAGTTGCAAAAATTTCATACCTTCTGTGTGATAAGTCCTTACATATAAACCAATATTATTTTAAGCAATTTAATTCAAATTTTTTTTATCATACTAATTCTGGCCAAATTCATATTACCTGAAATATTTGTTTTCCTAAAAGCTTTCATCTAGCTCTAAGGATCATACAAACACTGAACAGTTACAGATTTTTACCTTTGCATTTTTAACAGGTTTCAGTAGGCTGTGTTATGAACATGCACCCCCTCCAAAAATGGCAGAATAAGACTTCTAGAAGTTGGAAGCTTGTATGTGCTAATTAGGGATACAGTGAACCTTGATAATCTTATATACCAAAACTGCACATCATTTTTATGTGTTTTGCCCCCTCAGTAGTGGAAATTGAGCTCAGGCCTTTGCTCTCTGAGCTACATCCTCCACCCTTCATTTTTAATTTTGAAATGGGTCTCACTAAGTCACTAAGTTGTCCAGGCAGGAGTTGAACTCGTGATATGGCCTCAGCCTCCCAGTGCTGTGATTTTGACCTGCACTGTCAGTTCCGGCTCTTCATGGCTGTTTTTAACTATAACAATAAGATTTGGGAATGGCGTATATGTATGTCTTGGGGAGGGGGTCCAGTCTCCTCCCCTTGCCTGGGAAATTTATTTGAGGGTAACTTGTTTTAACTATGAAAAATGATTACTTTATTTTGTCCATAATACTCACTAAATAAAGGGACTTGTAAGCAAGGAGATACGACCTGCCATAACTAGAACATTTACTGGAGTATTCATTCTCCCTTCAGGGAAATACATCCGTAAGAATTACATAAGGAAGACATGCATTTTACAAACAAATCATCTTTGGGACTGGGATGTAATTTAGTGAGGCATTGGGGGTGCAAGCCAATAATCATGGCCCTCTGGGAGGCTGAGGGAAGATCACACATTCGAGTCCTGCGTGCACAACTTAGGGACTTACTGATACCTGTCTCAAATTAAAAATGAAGGGTAGGAGACGTAGCTCAGAGCAAAGACCTTGGCTCCATCTGCAGTACCGGGGGTAAAAAGCCATCTAGCATGTGTGAATCCCAGGGTTTAACCCCTAGCCTATTTTTTAAAAATTCTAAGTGGATTTTTAAAAATACTGTACATCTTGCATGGAGCACCAAGTATTTTGTGGCTAATGGTGCTAGTTTAGATAAGTTAATTTAAATAAATATTTAAAAATATTATCTTTATCATATGAACTTCATGTATACAGCATTATTTGATATAGAGTGTATTATCTGTACATAGTCAAATATTTTTTAGATTTTCCTCATATATAGAAATGTATTAATATTATTTCCCAATATGAATTCTGAGATATTTATGTTTATAAAGAATAAACAAGCATCAAGATAATAATAGCAATAGTATATAATCATTATTGTGTTTACTGATTCACGTAAAATCAAAATTAAACTCAAATACTACTGTGACAGTGAGGCGTCCGCTCAGTCTCTTATTTGTCCCTTACGTGTGTACCGGTCAGCCAAGTCACATGGAGTGGTTTTACTGTGCATTTGTGCATCAGCCATCTTCCTGAGATGGGGGTACTTTAAGGAACGGGGCGTCAGCTCTAGGAGTTGGGGATAGAGACTGAGGCTGGACAGGTAAAACAACCTAAGAATGCCTAACTTGTCCACCATGATGCCTCAGAGTAGACACTGGACAGGCTTTATTACATGTCATAAGACTGTCACACAATAAGCTTCAATGTATTATTTTATCTCTTCTGGTATGGGAGCTAAAAGGGAGTTTATATAGTGATAAGGAACGGGCTGCACGCTTAGTTACTCAGAAAATTCTGCGAGTGCGTGGAACATAGCATGATACTTTTAGATGCATTGAGTTATTTGGAATGTACTAAAAGGGAAAGAAACACATTTGAATGCAAAAATAATTAAACTTATAGTATTAAAGTATTTTAATTATTATAGTTGATGAAAATTGTCCTTTTTGTTGCATTTCTAGGCCATTAAATTGGAGTATTCAAGGTTGGTTAAGTTGGCCCAAGAAGATACCCCACCAGAAACAGATTATCGTTTACATCATGTAGTGGTCTACTTTATCCAAAACCAGGCCCCAAAGAAAATCATTGAGAAAACATTACTGGAACAATTTGGTGATAGAAATTTGAGTTTTGATCAAAGGTAATATGAAAATGTGGAATAACTAATATATATGCTCAAATTGTCCTTGTTTTTTACAGCTCCCCAGAGTAATTTTTGTACCTGTATTTTATATGTGCATGAACACATTTTATCAAATATAAAACAAACTTTAATTTTAGTTAATGTACAAAATTGATTTGTAATTTCTTTAAAGCCTGTAACTGTGGCCTTTTAAAAGTTTGAAGTAAAATCAATTTGGCAATTCTATTGTATGTTAATTTTAAATCAGATCACTTCTTACAGGATTGAACATTTTAAAGAAAAGTGTGATTTCTCAAGGCCCATGCTAGGGAAATTTAGGTGAGATAACTTTATTGTTCTGGGCTATCCTGTGATTTCTAGGCTGCTTAACAACATTCCTGGTCTTTACCTACTAGGTGTCAGTAGGACCCCAAGTTGTGTCAACTAAAAATATCTCCCAATGTTCTCAAATAGCTCCATGGGGGATATTGCCATTCTTTGAGAATCATTGGAAAAAAGGTTTTGTCATGTATTGAAGTAAAATAATTAAGCGTTTTTTTATATAGAACACTTAGAAAAGTCAGCTTGTTTCACCTAAAACCATTTTCTTATAGAAAACTCATGTGAGACTCCTGTTTAAAACTTTATTTTAGAATGGATGACATTAAATGAAATTCAGACCCTGGGTAAAAGTTATAAGTTAATTTTAATTTAAAGAAAGATTCATCTGTTTTAGAGTTCATTCTAATTGTATTTTAACTTTAAAATAAATGATTATTTTTTATGAATGTCAAAAATTTTGAACAGAAAATGTATTAAAAAAGAGAATATGAAGGGAAACAAAACAGGGTCTCACTAAGACATTGAATTGCCTGGGCCTGATCTGACCTTTCCGTCTTCCCGCTCAGCCTCCTGCAGTGCTGGCCTTAGGGGAGCATCCTGCCTCCCTGACCGATACGTCGGTTACTTTGTTCTCAGGATGAGAAGGTTGTGAGAATTTGATCTTTCTTACCTTTGAAATGAACTAACTGTATTTTGTGGAGATTTGTTTGGCAGTGATTCTGATCATACAGTCAATTAAAATGTTTTTGTTCTAAACCAGAAAAGATAGGTACCTTTTGTATTCCTTTGTGCTGTTTAAGAGTACTGCTATTTGAGAATAAAAAGAAACTGTAATATCTTTTGGACTTTCTTAATAGATATGAGTTATGATCAAAATATACACTGAACGCTTAAATTCAAAAGACTTATTACAGTAATAGTCACATTGCCATTCATCGGGCTCCAAAAATCCCCACCTACTTTTGAGCATACAGTATGGTCTGCCCTCATTTGTGCCACTTTCGGAGGCAGTTCTGCAACTCCTCTGTCAATGACGAGGTGCCCTCCTCCGCCTTACTCATCACATCTGGCGCCTTGCGTTTCTGGCTCTTCCTCAAAGTCACAATGACCATAAAATGTCAACGTTTTTGCATGGATTCAGACTATGAGGGCAGCTACAGTAGCGCAACTGAAAAGATGAAAGAGGACTTCCAAAACTTTCCAGAAAGTGGTAACTACAGTGTGTTAAGTGTGCCCTGAAGGAGAATATTTCAAAGGAGCTCAGTAGCAATTATAATACATTTTGAAAATTTAAGCTTTTACTGTCATTTTAGGCTATTCCTTGTGTAGATTTGTGCACACTTGTAATCCTACTCATGAGGCTGAAGCAGGAAGATCTAAATTTGAGGCCAGCATGGACAATTTAGTGAGACCCTGTCTCAGCAAAAAAAAAAAAAAAAAAAAAAAAACACCTGGAGATATTGCTCAGTAGTACCATACTTAGCTAACGTGCTAGAGGTCCTTGGTTTGATTTTTAGCATACAACAATAAACATTATAAAAACAAGTTTTATTGTTCCCTATGTATCTACACTGTGTTAACAGTTTAATTTAAAAGCCAATTATAACATGGTAAATTTGAATGAAAATTATTTAAGCTGTCTTCTTTGTAACTGTCCAACTTTGGTTTGAGAACCACATTTTTCATGTAAGATTGTTATTTCTGTAAGCATATTTCATGACAGTGGACTTCCTTTTTGTACATGTCTGGTTGTTTAGTTTTCTGTAACACACATTTTTCACTTTTGATGGATTTTGCATTTGATTTAGTATATATATATATTTTTTTCTTATTTGAAGGTGTCACAACATAATGAAAGTTGCTCAAGCCAAATTGGAAATGATAAAACCCGAGGAAGTAAACTTAGAGGAATATGAGGTAATGTGGTTTATTGAGCGGCTGAATACTAAACTATCTTGTAGACCTCTGGTGCTCCTTTTTATATCCAACTCAGTTCAGGTTTGTTGGGGATGATAAAACAAATTTCCATGTCTGTGATTAAGCTAATACTTTCATAAGTAATTTTGATCTTGGTTAGATATAATGTCATACATACTAAAAAGTTTAAAACTGAAAGGAAAATTTTTGGTCTTTATTTTTATGTGGAATCTTTTGGATTCTAACACTACTTTTACCTACTTTTCAAACTTTTCTATCTTAAAAACAGTGTAACAAATTACTTGTATTAACCAACTTAATACAGACAAGTAACAGGTTGAGGCAGGTGCTGTTCTTACTCCTATTTTACACACAAGAAGATGAATCATAGAGAGGTGAAGGAACCTGTCTGAAGTTTTTGTATCTAGCAGTTTACAGTGTGGCCAACAGAACCCGCATTCACAGCTCCTGTGCTCTGAAAGCATGCTGTATTTTGGACCAATTTAAGCACTTAAGTATTTTCTTTAAGCTTTTAAATTTAACATTGTGTGATTTGTCTTTTTATTTATAAATGTAGTAAATTTTAAACTGCTTTTCCATGTGCCTTTGATTAATACATGATACCATTTAAAAACTTGGTTCTTTAAATAATGATTATAATTCACCACATTAATAAACAAGAGGGAGAATACAGGAAAGCACTAATTTTAATGAAAACCCTTAGATAATCTGGAATATAAAGTAAGGACTTTCATCCATCAAAAACTGTCTCTAAGAACAAAAATATAAAACAACAACACTACAGCAATACATAGTATTGTAAGTATTAAAATCTTTAGTTTCATGATAAAAAAGATAGTAAGGCAACAAAATTTAGCGGAATGTAAAAGATTAGGAAAAAAGTCATTGTCTCAGATTTTTAAAAACAAATTAAAGCAAAACCTACAGATATTTATAAATTAAAAAGAGCTTTGTGTCCTACAGATCTGTGTCAAATATTAATTTTATTTTGGGGTGCCAGTAACTAATAATTAGAAAAAGAAAGTTATGAAAATGACCGTATTTATAGTAGCATCTGAAACTATTGGGTACCTCCAACTTAGCAAAATATGTATATTGCATCTGTCTAGAAAATAGGAAAACTTAATGAGAAACATTAAAGGACACATAAAAAATGCCTGTGCATATAATATTTGAAAAATTTGAAATTATAAACATGCCAATTTTTGCTAGATTATTGATTTAGTATGATCCCTATGAAAATTCTAGCAGGTTGTTTTTGTGGAGCTTGATAATCTTGCTAGAAAATTCAATATAATGCAAGGATATTAATCTACCTGAGATATTCTTCAAGAAAAAGGTGGAAAGACTTATTCTGCTAGACATCAAGATATACTGTCTGTATTTGCAGAGCATTGTAATATTATTGTAAGAATAAGTGTATCAGGACAGTGGAATAGAATAGTCAATCTGGGATTCACCCACATAGAGACATAAATATGCCAGAGATGCCAGCTGAATCAGTCAACCATGGAAATGCTGTTCAACGAGTGACTCTGGGAATTTTAAAACAAAAGTGAATTTCTTCTGTACTTTGTGTTTTGTATTAGCTTTTCCATTGCTGGAACCATTACCTGACATCCACAGCCTGAAGGAGGAAAGGTTTATTTGGCTCAGTTCCCAGGGACTCAGTGCATGGTAGACTGGCCCTATTGGAGGAACACTATAGAGCAAGAACATGGTGGAGTGCAACTGCTTAGTTTGTGGTACCCAGACGCAGGGGACAGTGCCAACAGTGGGTGTGGCCAGGGACCCATGCACACATGAAGTCGTGCCTGTGTGACCCTCACTGACAGTCCACAAGTGGGCTTTCATCATTACCTGGGTGCTTTCCAAGTGAATCAAATTGACATAGTTAAGCTTAACCACTACATTCCACCCCTTTCTAATTTGACATCTCTTTAAATCATACTTACTTTGCAAATAAACATGCAAGTTAATAATTTTCTCAGATATTTCTCTTGCTCTAAACTTAGAAATCAGCAAATTTGCCCTCCACGCCAAATCAGCCTACCACATGATTTTGTAAATAAAATCTTTTGGAACACAGTCACGTGTTTACATATTGTTCATGGCTGTCTTCATACTAGTTACTGAGTTGTTAACTTCAGCAGAGACTGCATGGTGTGCAAAGCTTAAAATATTTATTCCTCTCCCTTTGCAAGAAAAAATTGGTCTCACTAGAATTTCCAAGGATATTCTAATGTCAGGCCAGAATGTCCCTTTGAGTACATTTCCCAGAGCAGCTAAATTTCTGCTTTCAGAATTAACTTTGTCTTTGTTTACTAAGTGTGAAAATTATGCCTTGAAAATTAAGGTTAAAAAGTAGTAGTAGTTTATATTCAAGGAGAAGGCAGTTGGCTAATACCTTGCATTCATGTTTCTTATTTTTATGTACAATGATGTCTGTATAAAGGCTTTAACATTTTTTTACATTCTCTTTTAAATTGATGCTATATTGAATTTTTGTTTTCTTGAGTAAATTTATTACAAGTTGCGATAATTCCACTCTTGGTATCAGCTCAGAATCATCCCCGTAACACATGGCTTGTTACGTTTTGGAGGGGTGGGAAAGTGAACTGTGAGGCACAGCCATCCTTTCAGTGAGTCTCAGGTAAAGAGGCTTTTTCCTCCAGCACTGAAAGGGAGATTTACCACAACCTTGGCAAGATGGTGCAGATGCGTCACAGTTTTCTTTTTGCTCCCTTAAATTCTGTACCAAATAACCATGTTCAAACTTCGATACATACGAAAGTAATAAATCATGTACCTCCTATCTTCAGTGTTAGAGATATTTTCTGAAATGCTTCCACATTCAAAACCTTTTGAGTGCCAAAATGATGTGTAAAATATTTCGGATTTTTGAGCATTTCACAATGTGAATTTTTGAACTAGGCATGCTCAGCTAGTAAAGTCATCTCAATATTCCCAAACCACAAAACCCTGAAATTGGCGACACATCTGACCCCAGTTGTGTTGGATAAATATTACTGTACTAATATTCTAATAATGTGGTTTTATATTGAAAAACTTTTGAAAGAAAAATAATTTTTATTCTCCATTTGTATTTTTTGTCTTGAGGTTTTTGTAGCCCTCATCAATACGGAATACTTTTTCTGTTATTATAAGTAATCTTATTGATCATAAAGTCTAATTTAGATCTAGTTAATCTTAATTTTGAATTACTTATTTCCCTTAATTTGAAGTTATTAGAATAAGGTGCTACTTGTTGAACAATTTCATTGTAATTTTAAGTCTTACATTTTTCATATTCTTCTCCTGTAGGCATGGCATCAGGATTATAAGAAGTTCAGAGAAACCACTATGTATCTCATAATTGGACTAGAAAATTTTCAGAGAGAAAGGTAAAACATGAGCAAATATGAAAAATAAATTTATTTTTGTATTTCTCTTCAATAATGACCTTACCTAATAGAAAAGATTTTATTCACGGTATACATTTTTAATAAGCTTTATTTTAAAATAATTTTAGAGTACAGAAAATTACAGATTTAGTAAGAGAGTTCCCATGTACCCACCTAAAATATGTTTTTCATTTTAAATTTAAATTTGTGAGGTTGGCATTAGTGCTTTTGTTTCTGTAAGCTCTCAGATATGATGGTTGATGCTTAGGATGCCTTGAACTAGATTGAAGCCAGTAGCCAGTTCTAGTAGAGTGTTGGCTGGGGACCAACAGAGCAGGTAGCAAAGTCTGTAGGACTTTTATACTGCCGGATACGACCTGCACTCACCAAGCCTTTTTACGTTGACTTCACGTTCATTTTAACTTAAATATAGTGTTTCCAATATATCAATGGTTGCAATTCACTGCCCCTTCCCTCCAAAGCAGTTACAGGGCGTATAATTTGAAGTTGCAAATAACGTAAACCGTGTATCTGTAAGGAAACGTCTACGTATAGCCAACATTATTGATCAAGTGACCAGTGCATTTTTATTAGTCCATGTTGGCAGCTCATGATGTTTACCTCCCTTGTGTGCATCTGCATTCATTGGTGCAAGTCCGTAACTCTTTTTGAGAAAAACCCAGAAGGGGAGTAGGCTGGGTCCATGGAATTTTTCTTCCATTTTTTTGAGGAATCTCCACACTGATTTCCATAGTTGTGGTACTAATCTGTGTTTCCACAAAAATGTGGAATAGTTCCTTTTAATCTTGAAATTGAAGAGAGCCTTAAAGGCATTTCTGCTTAGTGGATGTAACACCATTATTTTAATAATGACAAAGGATAGGTTTGGTTTACTTGCTATTTTTGATTATTTACTAGTTTGCATTTACTTATTTCTGAGTATATTATATTTGTAAATTTATATTCTTAACATTAATTTACTTAGCTGATTCTTTTTAGACACTGCTTTATTTCAGTATAATGTTTTATGACAGCCAAGTAAAAAGAATACTGATTTTTTTCTTAACAAAATGTCCTAGTCCAACACTGAGGTAATGATTGTTTTATTGGCAAAGATAGACATTTTTTCTATAGCTGTTGAACATGGTGGCTAGCAACAATATGTGACAATTTATATTTAAACTAATGATTATAACTGTTAAAATAAAAATTTAGTTCTCAGTCAAATAGACTATATTTCTATTGTTAAGCAGCTACATATGGCTAGTGGCCACTACATTGACTAGCACAGATAACAGTGTTTCCCTCATCATAGGACGTTCTATTAGATAGTACTGTTCTAGAGCACATTTTTTGTTATTTTATATATTTATGTATATTTGTTGTTGTTGTCTTTTTGAGACACAGTTCTATGATGCAGTTCAGGATGGCCTTGAACTCACACCAGTCCTCCTATCTCAGCCTCCCGAGTGCTGGGATAACCTCGCCTGGCTAAAGCACATTTTTATAATTAAATTTTATAATTTAAATGTTAAGAATTATAACACAAAAAGAAAAAAAAGTTTTACATCACATCGTATTTGAATACTTAGATTCACATTATTAAAGTCCTGGTCGTTGTGTTAGGGGATGATTCACTTTGATCATTGAAATTGAAGAGTATTTTGATGAATAGCTTCATTTAATGAGTATGTAGTTATTACTTTATTTTTTAAATAAGAATATTCAAATTCACTTTCAGGATTCCTGAGATTCGTACTTATGTCAGGAAAATACTAATTTGATCTTACAATTTAATACAATGAAATAAAAGAAACATTTCAATCTTTTAGCTAAACTAAGTAGTGTGTGTCAAATATACCAAACAATGGTGCCAAACATATGTTTTTGTCTTGTTGCTGAGACACAATACCCAATGCCCAAAGTTAAGGGAGGGCAGGTGTATTTAGCTCACAGTTTATAGAGGTTTCAGTCCATAATTGGCTGGCTCCAAGGCAGGGTGGTACGACAGAAGAGAACAGTTGATAGTGGGCAGACTATAGTAAAGCAACAAGGGGCCTTACCAGCATCTTTTTGGCCTGTCGACCTTATCCTGACTTCTTAGGATGAATAGCACTCACACTCTTAATGCTAGTGCCCTAAGTCTAGCATTACACCATGAATCAGTTCAGCGTCACTCGCTCTAGATCCAGGCACCTGTGAACAAGGCCCCCTAAGGCCGCACGAGGCTTTGGGAGACACTGAGACACAGACTGTAGCATTTTTACCACAAGCATAACTAATGAAGCCTTGAGTGGAGCATTTCCTGATGGGTTCTGGTCAGTCCTGTAGGTGGTGAAGTATTTAGGGTCCATACTTCACAGCAGTATAAGTGGAAAATAAAAGAGTGTTTGCCAGACTACATGGTCTCATTTCATCTGAAACAAGAATGTGGTAACTGGACTGATGAATCTTATTCTGAATTTTATTTATTTGTAAGCACTTTAAAGGTTGATAAGCATGAAATTTTGTGTCCCTTAGTGGAGACTTGCACCAGTATGACATTTGTAGAGGTTCTCTGAGCCATGACTCGAGTGTGTAAAACTGAACGTGAATGTCATGTAGGAGATACCTTTTTTGATTAAAAACTCACTACCTAGAAAGAAAAGCATGCCAGTTACTTGTTAAATAACTACCTCAATTTAATGGTATAAAGTAACATTTAATATTCTGACTCCATTTTTTTATAAATAAAATCTCAAATTGAGGGTATATACAATTTTTACTCAAGTTTCTCAATCAAATTCCTGGAAAAAATACATTTTCCAAAAATAAACTCATGATCATTTCAGATATATAATCTGATTTTCCTGAATTTGTGTGTTACTTTCCTCCTAACTTTATATTTAAAATTGTTTATTGCTGGGGAATGATAATGGATTCATTTTATATCTGTGCACAATAACACTGTTTGGTAGCATCACCTAGAATTTAAAGTATGTGGTCTTTATTTGCTTTGAAGATGCTTTATTTTTCGACATTAATCTGAGAAGTTACAGTAATATTTGGAAAAATGCTACAAGGCTGATATCTTAAGATACTTTTTATATCAGTTATATAAATACATGACTATATTTTTTCCTCTAACATGTTCAGAGAAGAATAATTATTTTAGATAAAAACATAATATGCTATTATACATTTTCTCCCTGTCTTTTTAAAACTTGGTTTCAAGCTTAGACATCTTGACTTACATTAATATGACACAAAGGCCTCGCCCTGTCATCCTTTTACATTATGGGCTCTTTTATTTTTGTTTTAACCCAGTAGGTGTCCCAGACTCACAATTCACTTTTTTCTCCTACTTCTTCATCTCCTTTGGGTATTCTCTCCTCTTTTACATTTTCTAAATGACTGGAACTGTGTCTACACGTAGAAGAAACCTGACTAAATTAGTCCACCACAGTATGTGAGCCAAATGTTATTTATGACCATAAGACAATGGAATTTGATCATTTCATGTAAAAATATTGTATTACTAAACAAATAGATTGTTGGCTTGCACATCAGTCTTTTAGACAGCCGTGTAGTGATTGCAGGTGTTGATGTTGCTAAAGCAGTGCTCTTAGGTGGACAGATTTTTATCACAGTGTTTTAGACAACAAAAATTTAAGTGTATGCTTAAAATGTTTTATAATTACAGTTTAGCATTTTTTAACAAAATGAATTGCTAATATTATGTGTTTGTTTTTAATTTTTAAGTTACATAGATTCCTTGCTGTTCCTTATCTGTGCTTATCAGAATAACAAAGAGCTCTTGTCCAAGGGCCCATACAGAGGGCATGATGAAGAGCTGCTATCACATTACAGAAGAGAATGTTTACTGGTAAGTTGAATGTACACAGTATGTGTTTGTCTTTAGCAAGCTGTTCAGATTATGCTAAAGATTGACTCAGGTAACTTTGATAGGATAAGAATTAGAGTGATGTATATACTCTGGATTTGTTCTCTTAAGATTCAAAGTATAATGAGTTCTATCTTGTTCTTTGTCCTATGTAGTATTTATTGATAAATCAAAAGTGATCTTAAATTGAAATTGGATTGTTTTGTTGTATCTTTAGAGTTCACCATCATACTGCAGTCCCCGTTTCAGTGGATAAAGAGTGGCTCTATTAATCATGAGGAAATACTATTATTGCAGAAAACAAAGAATTAATTTTATTAGTATTGTATAGTTGATGTGCATAAAGTCTAAGGATCTGTTGTGACACAGTGTCCTTCTTTTTTGGAGACAGGGTCTCGCTGTGTAGTTCAGTATTGTACTATATAGTTTTGAGTTTGCCTAGGTTTATTATATGGATAAAGTATACTTTAAAATAATTTTAGGTAGGTCCACTAATGAAATATACTTTCAGGAGAAGTTACCAATTTTACAATAACTTTAGTGTACAGATCTTTAACATTTTTTATCGGGAATAATAAAATGTTAGGATCTTGCTGTTTTTTCTCATGGCTGATTTTGTTGTATTTCATTGCATTTTTAAACTTAAATCATTTGCTGGTTTATATCCGTTGAGGGTGGCATTAGTATATTTTTATTGTGGTTCTGGAGGTCAACCCAGAGCCTCCCCCATGCTGGGCCCATACTGTACCACTAAGGTGCACCCCCAGCTCCGAGGATGGCTTTGCTGTTTTGACCAGTTGCAAGCTCCCTGTAATGAACTTTTGAGTCATGTATTTCACTTTTTTAAAGATGCAGTTTTATATAAGTATATAGCATTAAACATTGAATATGTTAAAAATTTTAACTTGAAAACAAATAATTCTTGGGCTATGGACATATTGTAGTACAGCAAATTTTAAATATAAGTACAACATGATTCTCCTGAAACAAAAAAAAGGATTTTTTTTTCATTTATTGATAATACAACAGCTACACTGTTACTTTTTGTAGGAAATTAGATAAAACTTCTTAAAGATTATTTCAATGTTTCTTTGTGGAATTTTTTTCCCATATTACGTATTTATAGAATATAAGATTTTGAGGGGAAAACAGCCAGTAAAACATGTTTATAAGGCATGTTTAAGACATGTTTATACAGGAACTCATCTGGTAAGAGACGTACAAATCCTTTTTATATTCTAGAGTAAAGTACCAGTATGAGAAATACACAAAGTGATCTGTGTGGAATTGTTGGGAGATTCTTAAGAGAGAAGCACTGAACTGAATCCTGATGGTTAAGTATGTTTTGTATGTGGTAGAAAAGGGAGAACATTCTAGTCAAAAGGACCCCATGTACAGTGATGGCAAACCTTTTAGAATGTTGAGTGATAACAAACAGCTGGCTGTGTCACACATGCCGTAGATTTGACACCACTGGCCTAGAATGTATACAACATATGATGAAGATAAATTTATTGTGGGTAAGGTATGACATAGTGGGATTAGGAGGAAGAGAAGCCTGATGTCTGAAGACAAAGAAGCTTACATTGCATCAGTGTAAGTTCAGTTACACTTTAGCATAATCAGTCTTTTCCCCCACTAGAAAAATATCTTGGCAGTGGTTTACTGTAGAGAAATACAGATTGAGGTCAGGATTTCCAGCAGCGAACAGAGGCAGGACGTGAAATCCTCATGTAGGGCAGCGGCAGGGTGGCCGTGAAGAAGGTGCAGAAGATGTTGAAGGCAGTGAGATTCAGGGACGTGCTGGCTGTTGAATGAGTAAAGGCTGAAATGGAAAAGCCAAAGCTGCCACTTTAGTTTGAGCTTTGGCACGGGGAGTGAAGAGGGTGCGTAGGTTGGCTTTGACACATTTCAGACGCCAGGCCATTGTTTGCTTCAGTGAGCTGCACATTCAATTTCACATTCATCTTCAGAACAATAATTAAAAGGTAATAAATTATTTTTATACAAAGAAAACTATTACAGTTTTCTCCATTTAATCTTTTTAACCAGTATATGAGGAAAATAATAGTGTCTAATTTTTCACATAGAGTAACAGAAGCTAAGAGATTTAACTGATTTGTTCAAGATTAAATAATGATAGGTTGGACTTGTAGTATAGTCCTCTTTCCACAGTAAAAATCAGTTGAATAAAAATTACATAATATAAAGACATAATTTTTCTATTTTAAATTCAGCTTTACAGTTTATTATGATTCATTATTTCAAGTTTAAACCCTTAAATGTAATAGTTTTTATATATTAGTACTCAGTTTTTTAATGTCTGCATTTCTGATTTCGTGGATTTCTCTGTTCTGAATTGGTGCTTAGCACTCTAGTCTACCATTCTTTTTTTTTTTTTTTTTTTTTTGCGGTACTGGGGATTGAACTCAGGACCCTGCGCTTGCTAGGCAAGCACTTATTCCACTGAGCTATATCCCCAGCCCTACCATTCTTTTTTATAAAGCTTTAATGAAATATAGCAGTGACTGCTGATTAATATGATTTCCTTTGTCTAGTAATGGGAAAATTGAGTAGCCAGAGCAAAAACTCTAAAATAATCCAGCCAGAATGTGCTGATGCCGACACCGAATTATAAGCTCCATAAGAGTTTTGTGTTTGCTTGGGTCTCCGTGAAGAAAACCTGGGAACACATGCTGTATTTTCAGTAAAAGCTTGTTGTAGAAAAACGTGAATTGCTTTTATCTCCTCAACCTTCTTTATATTAAGGAACATAATAGTATGCATTCACTTGATGTTTGTGAACAAGACAATGGGTTTTTCAACATTAACATGGAACCTGAATTTATTTTAAAATTTATTTTGGATGTTTATAAAATTTTTAAAGTGAGAGAAGTTAATCTCTGGAGACGTTTAAGTAACCCCTGTAGTGATGCTCGAAATAAGACAAGCTGAACATAAACTTTAAAAACACAGTGGCACCTTGTGCACTGTATTTTGCTTCTGTTTTTGTTCTCTTGTTCTGTACATAGCTTTTTCTAAGAGACTGTGTTGTAAAAGAGACCGAGGTTATTTTTCCTGACTGCTATTTTTTCAGTAGTCTTTATGAACGTAAGTATTATTTTGTCTTCAGTATTAACATTTACAGGTATTGTTACTTAACTAAAAAGGAAACAAAAATGTTCTTTTTTTTCTCATTGCACAAAGAAATTAAATGAACAAGCTGCAGAACTCTTTGAATCTGGAGAAGATCGAGATGTAAACAATGGTTTAGTTATTATGAATGAGTTCATTGTTCCATTTTTGCCCCTGTTACTGGTGGATGAGATGGAAGAGAAAGACATTCTTGCCGTAGAAGACATGAGGAATCGATGGTGCTCCTACTTAGGACAAGAAATGGAATGTGAGTATAACCATTTGCTCGGAGGCATGTGATGTGTTAGGATTAGAAGCAATTAGAATACCGTGCTTTATATTTTGGACATTTAAAAATGTTCATAGTATTTTCATATTCATTTCATTATGGTTTCTTTTCCTCATACATACAAAGTTGTGTGTATTACTGCTGTCATTTGTATTTTATCTCTTGCCCCAGAATGGCAATTATTTTATATAGTGTTTAGAAATAAAACATTAATTAGCCACTGCAGGCTAATAAATCATATTGCACATGATCACCTCATAATTTATCTCTATCTTTAGCTACATCTTCTTGTTTGTATTTGCAGCAAATCTCCAAGAAAAGCTGACAGATTTTTTGCCCAAACTGCTTGACTGTTCTACAGAGATTAAAAGTTTCAATGAGCCTCCGAAGTTACCTTCGTATTCCACTCACGAGCTCTGTGAGCGATTTGCCCGAATCATGCTGTCTCTCAGTCGAACTCCTGCTGATGGAAGATAAACTGCACACACTTGCCCTTACACTGTATAAACTTTTTTAGTTCTTGACCCTTCCTGTCGCAGGGTTTGCTTGTTGCTGCTATAATTTTTAACTTTTTTTATTTTAATAACTGCAAAAGACAATGACTATACAGACTATAGCTTTGACTTAAACAATAAAACTGAGAATCGCATGGCGCTCAGACTTTGTTTTAACCAGAACTGATGTATAATTATAAATCTGATGGATTTTATTATGGCAAAATTATGCTTTTGCCACCTTCCTGTTACAGTGTTACTTTGCTTTTATCTTTCCTTTCTCAGCAGCTTTCCATTCAGTCTGGACTCTTCCATGACTATAGCCATTTAAGTGTTCAACACTGTGTATTACATACAATATTTGGTAGCTTGTAAATGAAATTAAAGAATAAAGTTTATTTATGGCTACCTGTGTGTTTGTAAGCAGGTATATTGTATATTAATATTATCTTTTTAGTTAATATGCAAATGAATTTTGTCTTGGGATAAAGATGGGGTAATACATAGATAAATACATTATTTTTCTCCTGTAATAGTAGCATATTCTAAATTTACTAAGTAGTTAACATTTAAATATGTCTGTATTTTTTACTAAGTTGTTCAACTTCATATGTGTCTAAATCTGTTTTGAACTCAGGTTTTCTTTGAAGTGAGTGACTGATTTTTAACTCAAACGACATTGAAACTTTTAACTTTTTCTTATAGTAAGCTTTAGGTTTTTTTTTTTTTTTCTTTCTGTGTGTATTTCCAAGTAATATAGCAAGGTGAATATTTCAAATGAAACCTATAAAAGTACTTGAATAAGGGCTCTTTGTGACACTTAAACTATGTACACATATGGAGGTTCTTCATAGTGGAGGACAGTGTTTTCCATTATATAATCATTCTATTTTTGTAAATTGTATGCCATTCTAATTGAAAATGTTCTCTACTAATCAATGCTGTGAAATGAAGTTGATATTGTTTAACTAGAGTTATGAATATATTAACTGCTTTTATTTACATTAATTTTTCAAAAGGGAAAAATCTAAACATTTTATAGATGGAACTGTTTATGATTAATGAAGTAATATTGTGAATGAAAATTGAAATTGATGCTTTAAGGTACTCATGTTTTAAACACCTATTTTTGAATTTATAAAAATTTCTTTATAAATACTTTATTAGCATAGTAAAATATATCACTATATTATGTGTGTTTGTTACAGCGTCGCCCATACTAGCGTTTTTTAAAGTGTCTCTCACAAAAGATGCTGGGTGGAGGAAGAAGAAAAAAATGTTTATCGTATGACTCTGTCTTTTAAAAAGTTTCGTTGTATTGCTAAGATATTACTGAGAAAATGTTCATACTTGTAAAGTGAAATCTTGCATATTGTAGATACCAAAGTGTATTTGGTTTTTAGATTTTAAATTTCCTGCTGAACAGAAGTCCAGTACGGTTTTCAGGTATTGTTAAAAAATTGGAATCTTCATATGTATCATCACAGTTTTTTTAAGTGTCTGACATTTTATGATATCCTGTTATAATGGTAAAGTTGTTTGTATTTATATGTGTAATTGACTGCTAAGGTACAGAAGGGCTCAAATACTATCTGGAAATTATTCCTACAAAAGCCATATTCAAGGAATCTTATGTGGCTGTTTTGCTGAAGGTAAGTGTATTTACTTTGTACTTAAAAAGATAAGATTACTCATTCTTAGTAATGAATCTGAAAAAGCTTATTTAAAGAAATGATTGTTTCCAACCCCAGGAAAAAGCTTGTCTTTGTAGTCTTGTGTCATCTAGTCTTAAGATTTAGGTCAGTGAAATTTCTTTATGTGTAATTGACTAGCGTAAATAAAGCTCACAGGGAAATACTTTAAGAAATAGAACCTCACAAAACTCTTGTCCGAGGGAAGTTGGACTTAATTCCAGGGACTGTCGCTTTGGTTACTTGAGTACTGTCTTCCCACTCTCCCCTGCCCAATTATATTTTGAAGTAATTCAGAGCAGGAGTCAAAGCGATTGAATTTAAGGCCTGTAGTAATTCCTCATAAACGTAGGGGTTAGGGAGATGGCCATGAGTGAGCCAACTTTTCTAATACTTTCACAACGTTCATTGAAATATAGTAATAATTGTACACTAAAATAATAGTTTTCGGTGTGTAATCTTCTTTTTTACAATTTTTTTTTCTTTTTTTTTTTTTTTTTTTGGCGGTACTAGGGATTGAACTCAGGACCCTGTGCTTGCTAGGCAGGTGCTTATTCCACTGAGCTATATCCCCAGCCCCTCGGTGTGTAATCGTCACACCAGCTGCTTCTGAAAATTCTTGAGCCCTGCCTCAGAAGTATGAATTTAAAACTTTTCCCTGTGCTTTTTAACCAAGTTCTTCGCATGATTTTGATGTCCACTAAAGTTTGAGAGCCGCAGTACTAGATAAAAATATTTGTAGCATTTTGTGCTCCTTAAATTCATTCTATTTAATTTATATTTACTCATGATCCTTTGGGGAAGCCTCTTCCTATTTTTCTTGCAGTTTAAAGGATGTGGCTAAAAAAGTTTATTTTTTGCTTTGTTGTATGGGGTCACCAAGAAGAGTGCATTTTCCTCCCTCTCTCTCGCCGCTTCCCAGAAGCGCACTATCTCTGTTCTGTGTGTCAGGCCGTTACCTGCCTTAGTCACTTCACTCCTTGCAGACAAAGTATCGGACACTCGCAGTGTAAAGCAGGAGAGGGTTACTGTGGCCACGTTTTAGAAGTTTCAGCTCTTGCGTGGTCACTGGCTCCAGGCAGAAGAGGCGTGGTGAGAAGATACTGCAGAGGAGAGCTGCTCACCGCATAGCAGCTGGGAGGTGGGGGGGGGCTGGGAGGGGTCGCACCCTCCAGGCCACGCCCTCAGTGACCCGCTTTTCCAGCCATGCCCCAGGTCCTCACGGTGAGCCAGCAATAGGGCCCAGTAATCCAGCCACCTTCTATACGCTCTGCCTTGAACACGTGGGGATCTATGGGGACATCCAGATAGAAATCGTGCACGAACTTACCTCTGGGTCCTACTCTTAGCCCCCAAAATACAAAATTTGGATCCTTGCTGGGTAGTGGGGGAGAGTAGTCTTGTGTACTTTTACATTAGTTTACTTGTTACTGTTTATCATTCAAAGTATGTATATTAGTATGCTGGGGTATAACAATAAACTGCTACACACCTTGGTGCCTTAAATAACGAATTTATTTTCTCAGAGCTCTGGAGCTGGATGTTCAAGATCAAGGTTGACATATTTGGTTTCTCCTGAGGCATCTCTTCTTGGTTTACAGATGGCCACCTTCTCCTTATTTCTTCACTCAGCCATGGCATGCTCCCTGCGTGTGCGTCCCTAGTGTGTCTGCCTTTAAGGACACCAGTAGTACCGGATAAGGCCCCATCCTTACGACTGCTAAAAGCCTTATGTCCAAAGTAGTCACCTTAGGAGTTAGAGCAACAATGTATCAATTGTGGTGGGTTATAACATGAATCACAGTATGTAACAGCACATCTTCTTTCCACCAGTAAGAATGGAATTGTTAGCATTGTCCCTCTAGCATCAAGATACAGTGCAGATACGTACAGTGTAGTTTTGCACTTACATCCTTGGCGTGTTCGATTACTTTAACTTTACAAATTAATAAAATCATTGCAATCCAAGGTAGAACTTGCTCACAATGCATTCGTATCAGATAATCTGTTCCGTATTTTCACCGAATGCATTTTTGCTGAATAAAAATAGTCCATGTTGACGATTGTGTTTATTTCATCTATTTCACCTCCTAATATTGTACCGTGGGCATATTTCCGTTTTCTTTCGCTTTTATCCTATTTCCCTCTTTTCATTTTTCCCTCCACATGCAACCTAAACATAGACCTTATATTCTGATAAACTTACACAGCATATCTGTGGTGTTCTTTTTCCCGTTTTTTTCTTGAGCGCTAGTTGGTAAGGAGGTGATCTTTATTTTTGTAAAAGTGAAGTATCCAGCCATCTTATAAATTGTTTCTCCTTTTCCCAGCATTTAGTCCCTTTTCCTTTCCCTCCCTGTCCCATTTTCCTGATTTTCTTTGATACAAGTAACTAATGAGGCAAAATACTATAATGGATACACTGATAATAAAATAAATAAAAATAAACGTCACGGTTCAGATAACTGTATATGGTTGAATAAACACGAGCACAGATTCCAGAACTTTACAGGCCCTTATTTATTCCCTGTACCTTAGGATTTCACGCACACTGCTGCCCTCGCCTTCCTACTCAGCCAGCCGCTGTAGCAGAGTCCTCTTTCCTTTCCCTTACCAGGGAAAGTGCTGAGATTAGGTATGGGCCTTCCATGAGCTCTCACCTCCCTAGCTAAATTTGTACTTGATTGTTAGCCAAGCGGTAATGAGTATTATGAAGAAAATATAAATGACAATGTAGTATACAGTGAACTTACTGATTTGATTGAAAATTATTATTTTGAGGGTGTACTCGTCCTGTAAAGTAACCCACTATTTTCACCCTTTCCTGGCTCCAAACCTGTTTTTCCTTTAGCAAATGGTTCTCTCTTTCCATAATCTAGAACTACACCAATATTTTCATCCCAGGTTGTACATCAAAATCATATTAGGAGCAGCCGTGGTGGCACACGCCTGTAATCCCAGCACTTGGGAGGCTGAGGCAGGAGGATTGTGAGTTTGAGGCCAGCCTGAACTATATAGCAAGACCCTGTCTCAAAAAGACAAAAAAAAAAAAAAAAAAAAAGCTTTTCAAGTGCTTAGATCCTATGTGTCATGTATAGGGCTTAAATGAAAACTGGGTGCAGAACATTGGGTCAAATAGTTGTTACTAAATTTTAATTAAGAATTTTATGTGACTCTACCTCAGACTGTGGTTGAGCTTAGCTAAAGTTAGGATGAATATGCTTTCTGCACACACACACACACAGTTAGGATGAATCAGCTTTCTGCACACACACACACACACACACACACACACACACACACACACACCACACACACACACACACACACCTTTTCCCCTGCTCCTCCCTCCCTGGTGTATTTTCTTTGCATGCAACAGGGCACCAGTAGTACTGGATTAGCCCTATCCTTATGACTCCTAAAAGGAGTCTCTCCTTCCCGCCCCCTCCAGGTCACAGCCAGGCTGTTTTGAATTTGAGTGAATCAACTTCTCATGCCTCAGTTTCTTTATCTGTAAAATAGAGATCACAGTATAACCTGCCTTCAAGAGGATTATTTTAAAGATTAAGTGTGTTTCTATATGAAAAATATTTTTTAAATATCTGCCACATACATATTCAATACTTAGCTGTTTTTACAGTTGGTCATTGCTGATTCCTCCTGGTTTGCAGCATTTTTGACTTCCTGATACATGGGCTCACCTGTCCTCGCGGTCTTTGTTTTTTCTTTTTCTATTTCAAGTGTTACTGTTGCTTAAGACATAGTGCTTGGCCACTGTCTCACTCTTCATTTCCTTTGCACTTTTCCCAGTCTGTCTATATAATTCACAAGTCAGTGGTTTCTAACCAAAAGCCCATTGTTCTAGACTGGTACAAATTTCCAGTTGTTCGAAGTGTACCCGGATGTTTTAGAGGTACTTTAGACTTTGCTCATCCAACCTGAATTTATCACTCAAATCAGTTCCTTGGTGAGCGATGTAATAGTTCAGAAATGAAGAATTACTAAAAAGTTCACTTCCCGTCGTTGGTATATATTGTCAAAAATTCTCATTTGCCTTTACTGTTAATAGCTGATGAAGTTTCAGCTCTTCATTGGAACTGTGAGTGTTACCCCTCTGGGCCCACCCTGCCTTTGCTCTTGCTCCTGTAACCCATGTTCTGTGCTGTGGGTGGACTCGCCTCACAGTTCTGCATGACTGTTTTCCCCTGCTTGGCCAGGCCCTTTGAAATGGGGGATCACATCTTGTTTTGTGGCCGCAGTACCAAACTGTCCAGCACCCTCCTTGCACACTTGCAGCTGCTCCAGTCCTCTAGTCACCCTGGGTTTGGTTAATACAGTAGTCATTAGTTACTTAAACTTGAAGCAAATGAAATTTACAACTTCTTACTCATGCAGACCACATTTCAGATACCTCGTAGACATATATGACTGTTGACTACTATATTGGACAACGTTTTAGTACACGTTATCACAAAGTTCCATTGAATTAAACTGTTGCAGACATCTTTATTAATATCCTTTTAATGTTCAAACATCCTCTGAAGGGCTAAGTGGAAAAAAGTTAGCCATCAGCATTTATATCTCTGTGTTGATACCGCCATTGGACACTTCAGTGTATACTTCAGACAGCGTCCAATCACGGAACCCCGTAATGGGTATGGCCTCAGAGACATTTAAGATGTAACCCAGAGATTATGATTGCAGGTTACAGGACCTAGTCCTAGGGTGGGGGAACAAGGAAATAGTTGATGTTACCCCAACCCTAAAGCTTCAAAAAATGTGATTCTGGCACAGACTCTGAGAAGGTTTGCTGTTTACCTGCTCTCAGTAATCCTGAGGGATGCAGTTTACAGATGGTCCTGGAAGTTCTAAAAATCACTAGAGGCGGTAATCAACTACCAGTATAATATCAGCGCAAACAAAGGCAAGCAGGTCATGTTTGCTTCCACCTTCCCTGTTCCCTCTAGGACTTACTATTAGCAGGACGTAGGCAGCATTAAGAGATGCTGGATCCAACAACCTACTAACTCCTTCAAAGATTTTTTTTTTTAATCCAAAGACATTACTAAAGCTCTAGCTATTTAGGGATTTGTGGAGACAGTCTGCAGGGCCTCACAATTATATATTGGTTCCAATTAAAATCTCTATCAAGTGAGTTCTTTGATGATGCTGTTTAGTGTTTTTAAATTGACAATGGAAAGGTGTACCCCCTTTTTTCATCATCCTAGGGATTGAACTCAGGACCTTTGCACTAAACTATATCCCTAGTGCTTTTCTGTTTCCTTTTAACTTTTGTTTTTAATATTGGAAGGCAGCGGTGCTCACCACTGCTTTTTATTCTGAAACATGGTCTCACTAAGTTGTCCAGTCTGGACATTGATTTTGAGATACTCTTCCACTTCTCAGAGTGTTGTGATTACGAGTACACACACTGACATCTGGCTGGAATATACATTTAGTCAGGAATTCTACTACCTACTCATTCATGCATTTATTTAAATGCCTGCCATGTTCCATACAATCAGTAAGTGTTTAAAATGAAATAGAAATGAGATAAAAGTAATTCACACTCATCGCTCTTTCCGGAGTTAGGCACTTATTTTTGTGTTGATGCCTCTGGGCATCTTTCTATGCTCGCTTCCTTTCCCCTTCCCCTTCCCCCTTCTCCCCTCCCCTCCCTTCCCTTTCCCCTTCTCCTTCATCATCTTCCCCTTCATCTTTATCTTCATCTATGTCTGCTTTGTAACAGAAGCAGGCATTTTCAAGAAAATGTGTATATAGGCCTATCTCAATGCTGTACAGCATTTGGTTATAAGGAGAATATGCTGTCATGTTTATAGGCATATAATAAAAACTGCTGTGTGTTTGTAGGGCTTATTTCCTGCTAAATTTCTAAATGTATAAGTTTTTATCTGAACCATCGATTATACACGTTCACAATTTTGAATTACAGTGTCGTACTGCTGCCACCATGTTCCCTTGTACACTGACACCCGTAGTGCAGGAGCCCATTCCTTCATACAGTCAAACACAGACTGTTAAGTATTTTGTAATGACAGCTAAATTTGTTTCCATTACATTTTTAATGAGTATATTTCCATATGTTAATAGGCTATTTGCATGTCTTGTGTAGTTAACTACCTGTTTATACTTTTTCTTTTAGGTGTTTAGGTCTGTGAGTTTGTAGTGCCTCATTTTAGGAATAAGTAATCATTTTTGTAGATATTATGAATATTTTCTACGGTCATTCACTTTATTGTTTTACATAGTCAAATCAGTTGCCATGGATTATAATTTCTACCTTTGGTCTAATGTTTATGAATTTTCTCTGACCAAAATTAAAACTATTTGATTTTTGTTGATATTTTTATAATTTTAATTTTACGTTGATTTTTTGCCTTGCAATTGGGTACTGAACCAAGGCCTTGCCAATGAGCTAGAGTCTCAGCCCTTTTTATTCTATTTTTTTGAGACAGTCTATGTCTGTGTCACTAAACTGCCCAGGCTGAGCTGCACCTTTTACTCCTGCTAAGCTGCTCGGAGGACTGAGGTTACAGGCGCGCACTGTCTTGCCAGGCTGTTTGTCAGTCTCTAGTGCAGTTTGCCATTTCGTTAGTTTAAGCAGTGTGAGATGAAGATTGATCATTTTCTCCAGTGTTGTTCAGTTGTCATAGTGCCATTTATAAAGTAACCTCCCCTCACTGATCTAAAACACACACTGTAACATCGTAGTTTTTGTACTTGAGACTTAAAAGCATGGTTCACTTTCTTTTTGTCTGTTCAGCTGTTGCTCAGTTAATCACTATTGCTTCATTTTTTTAACACTGATTTAAAAATTGTCTTATAACCAGTTTACTTTGATATCTAAAGTACAGGCATAACCCCAACGCACATGTACATGCCAGTACCTCATTTTTTTTCAGAATTTCTGTGCCACCTTACAAGTAAACTTTAGAATGATTTAATCTTCAAGTAAGAATCTGTTGGCATTCTAATTTACAGAGGTAGGGCATAGAATGGAATATATACATATTCATATTCATATACACGTACATGAAATGCTTGTTATTGCTGTCACCATCCCTTACACAAAAACTTAAAAATCGTGCTATGACAGAACCAGATTAACACATAGAATCAAAATTTGGACTAGAAGGGCTAAAGCAGTAATCATTGAAAATTTTGAAATCCTTTTTCATAGTGATACATTTTTAGAAATTTAGATAATTTATTAAAAGTAAAATTGGTATAAATTTCAAACATCATATTCCTTTCAGAGGCCTGGAAATTTCACCCAGTAAGACAACTGGGGTTGCAGTTCCCTAAGCCATGTTTTGAAAATGTCTCCTGGAAGCAGTCTGACCTTCGCACTTCCCTGCTCTCAAGCATTACATTCTTGCACTATCTGTTGGCCAAACACTGAAAAGAGTTGCTTCCTATACTTTTATCTAGCTTTATGGTTATTTATGGACAGGGAAGTTACTCAGACACTAGCTGTTTTATGGTGCTTAAGTCACAGAAAGCTATAAATCTCAAAGGTAGCACACAGGAGTATCTTTAAGATCCTGGCATAACAATTTCTTCACACAAATAGTAAACATGAAGGAAAGTTTCAATAAATTTAGCACATTGAAAAAAAGTCCCTAAAGAGTATGAATACACAAAGCAGCACAGTGGACGAAGCTGTTTGCATTGTGCAAGACAACTGCATTAGTGACATACACGTCGGGGAGATGATCGTGGTACGCCTTCTGAGGGGTTCTTGGTTTCATAAAGAGCAAATAGTCTACTGAAAAGCTCACAGACCTCATGCCTAGCAACATTGAGGCATTTTCATAAACCTTAAAATACAAATTCCTGGCAACTGGGAATTTTGAAATCCTGGCAGGGTTAGGAATTGTAAAGAGGTAAAGAAAAAAAATCACAAAGTGAAAAACTGCACATTTAAATCAACACAAATATTAGGCCATATAAAAATGCCTGATAAGCTAATAAAGATGAGTTTAAACATTACTTAACAGAAAAATATCCAAATGATTGGTAAGCCTGAAAAGGTGCTCAACCAAAACCATAAGGAGATGTCACCAAACACACAAGATTTGGCAAAATTTCAAAAAATTTTTTATGAAATGGTGAAGATGTGTAATTTCCAAACTAAGGCAAGACGAGGACTGCCATGTGGGCAATTGGGTTAGTGACTGCTTTGGGGAGGAGACATTTGAAAGGGCCGTCTGGGAGTCTTCTGGACTTGCTTCTTTACGTGACTTCCTGTTATAATTTTGTGCATGTAAATTTGCAACAAATGCAACTAGAGACCATACTTGTGAAATAAATCAGACTCACATGTGTAAACATTGTAGTGTCTTCCTTATGTGAGAAACAAAGAGCAAATGATGTCCAAAATGCACAATAGATATTACAAAGTAGGAAGAAATTGTTCAAAAGGAAAAAGGAACTAGAGGGAAAGGGGAAAGAAGGGAAGGGAAAAGGGAAAAATTACAAGGTAGTTACACTGCTAGTTTCTCTTAGTTTATTGAAAAGAAAATTTTATGCTAACATCTTTTGGAGAATTTTTTATGTCCACATCTTGTACTCTGATTAACTAAAGATAACAATACTCTAGGCAGGGCTGAGGATTTAGCTTAGTGGGACAATGCCTGCCTGGCAAGCATAAGGTCCTGAGTTCAATTTCTGGTACCCTCCCCCCATACCAATATATTAACTATTGTTATTCTCTTATTACTATGCTATGAAATTTTGTTTTTCTTTTTTCCGTGAAATAAAGTTGCAATAAATTATAAATTTGGACTTTAGAATTGTCCACTAGTGATACAAGTTTGAAAACCATCAGTTCTGAAATGCCTTTGTAGCTAATGGAATTCACTCCGTCATGCGATCCCATGATGCAGAGGGTGGAGAGGAGGCAGGACTTCGGAGGACCATCAACAAGACTGTTTTCAGAGGCAAACCCACAAAGATAAGAATAGAGGAGCAACTAGGACCATCTAGTGTCTCGTAGTTTAAGAGAATTTTCTGACATGAAGTACTGAACTGAATAAGAGTAGGCAGCTCTGACCCACTGTTGTTTCAGGGCGTGGAGACAGAAGCATGTTGGAGATGTTTGAAGAGTGAAGTGGGGCTTCTTTTTCCAGCATCCTGGCTGACAGTGCAGCTAGAAAATGCTCCCGTTAACCAGATACTTAAAATATTAGCTAAAATATTGGCACAGTTCTAGTGGATCCCTTAGGCTGGGAAGAAAGTAAACAGTGTTCTCAGTGACTGAGAACCACAGAGGCCTGAGTGAGCTAGGCATGGTGTAACACCTGGGCTGGGTGGCCTGCACCTGTGGCTCCGGCCCTCTGGGAGGCTGTAGCAGGACTGCAAGTTTGAGTTCAAGACCCTGTCTCAAAATAAAGAATGGGCTGGGAATATTGCAAAGTCCCTGAGTTCAATCCTCAATGCTGAAAGAAAAAAATCTGAATTTATTTTGCTAAATTATGGTAAAATAAAAATTAAATTACTTTTGTAGCCTCCCCACAGAGAGTATTAGAAAATTATTGACATATTTTCTAATACAGCTAAAATGTAAGAAAAGAAGAGAGGACTATAGTGATATTTCCTGGTATTTGTAATATTTGTTTTATTTCAATACTTAATAGTCCAAGTAGTGGTAACTTTCTTACAGAGTTTTTCCACTTAACAGCCTTCCCACTGTAAACTGGATGTTTGGACCCATAAAATTGATACCACAAAAATAAATGGGGGGAAAAAGCCTAAGGCCTGGCAAAATCATCAGGAAAAGAGGAAAACCACCTTCCCAAGGAAGATGACAAACAAAACTCATCTCTGTTCCTGGCTTATGTGGAGAACAGCCGTCTGGACCTGAGGCTGGAGGCAGAGCTGACGCTGCATGCGCGGTCTGCAGATCTCAGGATGAGAACTTGAGAACTGTTTTCTTCTTAACGTTAAGTGGCGCCGGGTTTGTAATGATAGTAGGAACCTGACAGGAGCAAATTCCCATCATTTATGGACCGAGCCTCTCACATCCAGAACGGTGAAAAACGTGCTGAGGACTCTATAGGGTTTTTTTTTTTTTTAACTTTTACAAATTTTTTTTTAATTTTAAAGAAAAGAAAAACAATATATTACTTTAACTTTTTTATATTAGCCATAACCAAGATATAAATATTTATGGAAAAATGCCATAAAGAATTCTTCTGGATATGAATTTGCCTCAGTTTTGATGGCAGTTACACACAACGTAAAAGGTATTTTTTAATTGAAATGATGTAAGAGATATGTTCATATTTACCAGATTGATCTTACAAGAAACATGGCCTTAAATGAACTTCAGCTGCCCTCTGTGATCCTCTACCTTCACGAGAAGTATCTCAGAGAGCCTTTGAGGGGAGCACGGAAATCTCCTGCTTAGGGTCTGCTTCAGGTCACTCGAGGCTCTGCCCCTACCGCGGTCCCTTACATCCTGGCTCTCAGATGTGTGAAGTCAGAGTCAAACCATCTCGGCTCCGCAGGGCCATGACGCCCCAGAGCTCGCGCTGGGTTGCTGTAGCTTTGGTCGTCACCACTGTTCTGTCCTCCCTACCCAAACCTAGCTTGCTTTATTCCTTAAGTGTGGTCCAGCGCTGCTTCTGTAGAACCTAACTCCTGCCCCATCTTAAGGCAAGATGCTCTTCTGTGAACAAGTTTCTCACATATACTGATGAAAAACTAGAAGGAAATTCATCTTGCAAGCAATTGTTTCTCATTATAGTAAATACTCACTTTGTTGAATAAACATGTCTCTTACCAGTTTCATTAATCCAAACCAGTTCATCTGCGTATGGTCAATCCTGGCTAGTAGCAGGTCCCCGAACAGCAATGAGAAATGGTTGGAGTAGATGCTTTCCTAGGATGAGAGCTGACTAATTTTTAAAAATTAGTAAATTTTTACTATACCGCCACCAGTGTGTACATGTTGGCCATTCTTGTAATCACGTTACTGATAATTTTTTAAATGTTCATAGTTGAAGAAAGGATAGTTGACTGTTGTCTTCTAAATTCCCAGTAGGTGGTGTCATAATACTGTATTTTGGGAATAGTTTTTTTTTTTTAATTGAGAAAGAAAACCCTCTTTATTTATTCAAATACTCTATGTGGGCCCTCACTTTAAAAGCTGCTTTCTTTCATATTCTAAGATGACACCACTATAAACCCCTTAATTCTATAGATTTCTTCAGTCTACATTTCAAGCAAAAATTATGTGCTAAGTGACAGTACAGTACTTTGTTCTTTTATTCTCCAGGGTTATGCAATGTAATTAGAAGAACAATACAACCAAAAGACCAAAAGCTTTACAGAAAAATTTCCATGTTCTTTTTCTTTTTAATTCCCATATACTAGATATATAAAAATGTACTTATTTTGCAAATCAAACAGGATGTAAGACCTACCTGTCAGTTTAACTACTGTAATCTTTATTTCATACTGAAAATATTTTCTACTGATGGCTATAATTTTCATCTACCTATGTCTTCAGTGATTAACTTTTCTATAATTCAGCGATTCCAAGTTGAGTTTCATGTAGTATTAATTTTCCTACGCTACGTTTTTGGAAACCTTTTACATTTGCTTTGGCAGTGCAACACACACACACAGATGCACACACACACACAAACACACACATTCTCAGAAGGTTACACATTGCCTCTGGCAAGGATGGTTCCCAGCATGACGTGATATGTTCCATGCTTTCAGTGTCTCTCCAGCTGGATTATACATTGAACCTGTGGGTTGGTATGTATGTATTGTTCATTTTTGTGATCACTGAAATGCTTGTTTTAAATTAGGAAAATATTATGCACATAGTAGATTATTGTTACATGCATGTTAAGTAAATGTGATATTTAAGTCTAAACAGTGAACGTTTTGCATTCCAAAAATGATGACTCTCCATTGTGAAATCTTTTACAGTATTTTGATAATTAGGTGCCTCAACCAGATGTATATTCTCCATGGATTTATCTTTAATAGAAGGACATAAGTTCTTTTGATGAAGTATGAATATTTCACTCATTGTAAAAATCTATAGAAGTTAAAACATTTTATTTTGTATTTTCTGATAATGTTAAAAATAATTTTTGAGAAATTCTGAAATATCTCATTAAACTTAAGGAAATCTTGACACTCAGGACTTTGAAAAGTTAGGAAATGTGGGAATCTCAGAAACCTTAGCAACAAGGTTGATGTTCCCTAAGAAAGTTTTCTTTTCATATTATTACTGAATAAGTAGTTTGTGGAACTATTTTCTTAGGCTGGTGTTCGACTCTAATTCTAATGGTTTCCAGAAATAATGCCACTATTTCTTCTTGATAGTCAGAATCCATTGCCTTTTGTGTTATGGGCAGAATTATGTCCCTCTATCCCCAAAGTTTATCATTTGAAGCCCTAACCTTCAGTGCCTCACAACGTGACAATATTTAGAGATAGTTATTAAAGAGGTAACTAAGTTAAAATGAAGTCACTAGGTAAGGTGGGTCCTGCAGTAATATGAGTGGTAACCTTATCAGAGGAAAAAATTAGGATATAGACATGTGGACCTGAAGCACCAGAGGGAAACCCAGGCTGAGAAAGCCATGTATGAACCAAGAAAAGAGGCTTCATTAAAAACAAAAAAAAACCATGTACCCTGCTGACACCATGATCTTGGATTTCTAGCCTCCAGAACTGAGAGATAAATTTTTAAAGCCTGTCTGTAGTACTTTGTGATTACAGCCCTAGCAATTAATATGAGCCAATGCTTATATATTTTTAGTTTCCTGCCTCGGTGAAAGGGTTTTGAATCTTTCTTTGCAGCTTCTTCGAATACAGTTCTAGGCCACTAGTGACAGAGATTAGGTCAGTGGGTCTGAGTCAGCACCTTAGTTGCTACATCTTTAGCAAATTCACCGGGTGGTTCTAGTAATGGTGCTCTGTGGGGGCATGCTCTGTGCATTTCATAAAATCTCAGTTATATACTCTGGTGCAAGTGTCTCATGTGAGGTGAAAAGAAATTTTAGAAATCAGATTCAGAAACCCATGAGCAAGATTTAAAATTTCAAATGGAGTCTTCTTTCTGGAAATGGTATGATCAAGATCTCCAAAACTGCATTCCCTTGTGAACAACAACAAAGAGATAAATGTACAAAATAAAGTACATACACCTTTTGGGAAGCATCAGAGAACTAAGAAGTAGTGAAGACTAAGAGTGCAGACTTGTAATCCAGGATGGAGTGGAAGCCCAGGCAAAACCCCAGTATCAAGTGCCCCTTTCAGTGTGTTTAATGCCAGAAGGAGGTGGCTCAGAGGGGAGGAACATGAGCACTTGCTTCAGGCTGGCTCCTGGGACTGAGAGGTTGGGAGGGAACAGAATGGGGAACTCAGGACCCAGTTTAGGTGTTGGAAAACACCTTTAGCTGGCACCTTACAGGGGTACAATCTTAAGAATAAGGGTAAGCAGAAATAGACCAACATCCAAGGGAGTGAGGTCCAGGTTTGAGCCATTGCAGTGACTGATGAGATTACGTTAAACAGGATCACTTATTGTGCCTCACCTAGATGCCTACTCTAGTAAAAAGTGAGCCCTCTCCTAGCAAGGATATAATATCCAGGCGCTGATGTGGCCCCTTCAAACTTCATGTGTAATACCCTGCCCTAGCACGGATCAAACAAACTACCATGAGGAGACATGACTTTGATTTAAAGTAACAAGGAAGAAACAGATACAGTGAGATCCAAAGTATACATCAAGTGTGATAAATAGGCTCAAGGAATTAAATGACATGAGAAAATTTTTCTCAAATCACTGTAAAATAGAAGTAAATACTACTTAAAAAACTAAAAATTGTATTTCAGAACATAGCAGGTGGATTTGACTTCAGATTGAACACAGCTGGACAGAAAGAATACTGATGAATTAAGAAGACAGGTCACTAATGTTTAGATTAAAGTACAGAAATGTAAGATTAATTTTTAAAATACAAAGAGGGGATATAAGACATGGAATTTAATGAAATATACCAATGTGCATTTTGTTTGAGAAAAGTAAAAAGAAAAGTTCTAATGACAGAAGTCAAAGAACATGTTTGAAAGGCACTAGAAACCCTCTGTAAAGTACATGCAGAGAGCCACCTTCAAGCACAACAGACTGCAGAGGAAAGCAAAAGTGTGAAAGCACTCAAAGCACCCAGAGAATAAAAACAGTACCTTGAAAGAAGTAAAATGATAGCTGACTTCTTATGATAAACTATACAAGGCAGAATGGTATTTTACTCATTTATAAGTAATTACTGGTCTCTACTACAGATAGCACTTCTTAAATTTTTGAAACTTGCTTTTAAGCAGGTGCTTGTGCACTTCCTGAGCTACATCCCCAGCCCAGAAACTTGCTTTTAAAAAGACAAATGTTGAAAGAAAACAACTAGAAATTTATCATCTCTTCAGCATACATATTTTTCAAAATGTAATGTTATCAAAGCTATCTTTACAAGAATATCTGAACAATTTTATCACTGGCAGACCCAAACAAGTATTAAGGATATTCTTCAGGCTAAAGTGATCTTAAATGACAAATAGAAATGCAAGAGTGAATGAAGACCAAAAATATAAAGTAAATACACTGGAGAAGAAATATATGTAGGATGGTAAAATAAGGACCTTTGAAAATCTGATCTATAAAACAATGAGGATACTGGAGAAAATGATCAAAATAATGTTTTTAAAACTATGGGCAGCCAGGCATGGTGGCGCATCCCTGTAATCCCAGCACTCGGGAGGTAAGGCAGGAGGATTGTTGCAAGTTCGAGACCAACCTGGGCTAGCAAGTGAGCTCCCGGCCAGTCTGAACTGCATAATGGGACCCTGTCTCAAAAACAATGAATAAACAAACAAACAAACGAACGAACAAGCAAACAAGCTAACTGTAGGCATTAACCAAAAGCATGTCTTGGGGCTGGGGATATAGCTCAGTGGAATAAGCGCTTGCCTAGCAAGCGCAGGGTCCTGAGTTCGATCCCCAGTACCGCAAAAAAAAAAAAAAAAAAAAAAAGCATGTCTTAATCTGAGGAGTGTTCAATAAATAATGAACCTCCACAAGAAGAGAAAGCTTTGTGCATTTTAACTTTTTCTGTTTCCAGTATCTGTTACCCCTTAGATAGTCTTGAAAAAACAGCAGTGTAAAAGATTCTGAAGGACACAGAATGGTTCCATAATCTCCCAAACAGCAGCCTCTCCAATGAAGTATTAGTATTTGATCTGCTCTATAGTTCCCAGGAAAAGCCCGAGTGAATGGTTTTTGTTTGTTTGCTTGCTTGTTTGTTTTTAATTTGGCCTCTCTAAAAGTTGAAGGCATTTGTGGTAAGTAATCAATGACAACTGTTTAACATCCAACGGATTCCCTGAGATTGGTGGGGCAAACAAGAGGGTAACATGAAAGACAAATCTTTGACTAATATCAGAGAAAAATTTCTATGTTCTATGGATTTTCTTTTAAAAGATCTGACATATTCCTGGGACACAGAAAGCCACATGTGGGCCTGGCTGTGGCGTGCCCCAGAAAGTCCTCAAGAGCCCTTACTCTCTCATAGCATAATGCAAAGGGAGCACAGCGATCTCCTGCGGCAGAGGGCAGATTACAGCACAGAGGCTGAGGTGGCAGAAATTTGTGCGGAATACTGGAAGAGCCACTTTTCATGTGCTTAGAAGTTAGAGTTGGGAACATGGAGTTCTTTCACTGGCTCTTTCCTTTCCAGGACATGTTCTTATGTTCCAGTGGTATTTTCTTAGCATCAGGTTTTTGGTTTCCTCATCCAGGAGCACTGATTTTTCACAGTTGTCTTCCAGTAGCCCCCCAACACTATGTTTTCTCTCCATACTTTAATCTTTTCTGTCACCTTCTGGCTTTCCTTGTTAGTGTTAAAGTTCTATTACCAATTTATTTATAATAAATCTATCATTAACTTATCATGCCTTTATAGGTAGTCTTTTCTATCCAGTGATTTTAATTAATTAATTAGGTGTTATCATTGTAACTACAATATACCTAACTGTGTTTCTTTGTATTTATCCTCTTCAGGACATAACGGCAGGCAGTTTTCCTTCACATAATCCTTGAGGTAATTAAGGCTCAATGATTTTCTTGTCATGGTCTTTATTCAGCTACTGGATGGGAGAAGAGACTACAGTATTGGAGAGGAATCCTGGCTTCTTAAAGTCTGAGCAGTACGACACATCATTCTCACTTTTCACTGGACAGACACTGGTCTCATGGCTTCATTTAGACGTGAGTAGGTTTAGCACGGTGAGGGAACTGCTCCGTAGCTAGTCCTCTTTTCTAGGCATAGAATACATTTTCCTGCTCAGGGACACAACGAAAAGCTTCGCTCAGCTATCACACCCCGAAAAGTCCAAGCTTTCTGGATGATGCTCGGCAGAGTAGGTTGGTACTCACTCAGATCAAATCCTAACCCCTGAGACATGTAAATGTTGTAAGAAACAAGGTTGCTACAAATGTGATTAAATTTAGGTTCTTGATATTGGAAATTGTCCTTTATTTCCTGAGGGAGGGCTTCTAATCTAATCACAAGGGTCCTCATAAGAGAGAGTTAAGGAAATCTGAGACAGAAAATGCTGTGTGGGGAATGGGTGTGGAGATCACAGAAATCTTATCACAGCAGAGTTAAGATAGTAGTCACCAAAAGAGACAAGGGATGGACATTTCCCCTAGAGCGGCTGAAGGGTCCATCACCTTGGCTTCGGGCCGCTGAAACTGATCGTGAGCTTCTGACCTCCAAAACCATTTCAGAAATCATTTCTGTTGTTTTAAAGCCATAAATCTTGTGATAGTAAATCCATAAGAAACAAATGACTGAGAGAGTGACTTCTCAAGATGACTGGATCATCTTTTCTGAATGGGTCCTAGGGGGCACTTAAAGAAAGTAAGCCATCACCAGATCTCCCAGTTTCCTCATGGAATGAGGAGCTCTTTAAGACATCTGACATTTTTGGTGTGAGCGGAGTAGTCCAGCATGAAAAATGTATTGGAGAACATCCAAAGGTCTGATCTTTCAGCTGTGTGGGGGTCTCCACAGTTCTCTTTTAATACAGATACCCGTAGAGCCTGTATTTATCAAACAGTCAGTCTCGTGTATTCCACATGGCGCACATTCTGCTGTGCCTAAGGAAGGAGGGCCTTGGTCTAAATGATCTATGTAGTGGAAGACATTTTTGACCTTCAAGTGTTTTTCCCTTTACTTCAGGTAATATCATCCTGATTTCCATTAGGTCAATGAACTCTACCATTTTATTTTATTTTTCTGAGACAGAAAATCAGTGTTCTGTACTCTTCTAAGCAAGAAATGTGCATATAACTTAAGCTAGAGAAATCAGGCTTATCCTCCAAGGACTGACTTGAGGGGAGAGAGCTAAGAAGAGTGTTGGGAGCTTATTATTCCCTGCTGGACTTGGGATGATCAAGTGGCGCTTGCCATCTGCAACTCTAAAGAAGCTCAGTTCCTGTCTTTCATAAGCCTGGTTCTTTTTCAGAGTCCCTGTCAGTTTTGTAATTTCTCCAGTAGCAGGAAAATAAATTTCATACTTGCTGAAGTTAGATACAGTGTCTGTTGCTTGCAGTTAAATAACCTCAAATATATAGCAAGTTATGAAAGTAGGTTCTGACATCTTGAAGGAATTTTGAACCTGGGAGAATGGGGTGTGTGTATCACATTTAAATTGGAAAGTAATGAAGTAGAATGTTAACATCCAGATTTCTTTAGGTAAGGGCAATAGTGGTCCTTAATATTTCTAAATATTATCTCAAATCCTTTAACCCATGTGATGTGAAGTTGTAGGAAGTAGCTTTCCATCCTGCTAAATTCATAAGTACTTCCAAGTATGCAATTTAACTAGTATGCAAATCTTCTATTTAAAATACACAGTTTACCTCTTTACCTTTGGGACATTTATCCTTGTGACCCTTTAGGCAGTAATTTTACTAAGGGAAATTTCCTTTCAAATAGCAGATACAAACACACCAGTTTAACCATGTGCATTCTATTGATATATAATTTTGCTGGTCATCAGATACTTAAAAATATTTTCTGCTTAAAAATGGGACTATATTTAATCTATTTTTTCCTTTAAGTCAACTTTAATTCATGTATAAAACATTAAAAGTATATATATATATATATATATATATGTATATATATATATATAGTGACATGATAACTCAGTACATGCATATATTGTGAAATGTTTAAATCAGGTTAAACATATTTATTACCTTTAACATTTATCATTTCTTTACGGTGCAAACTTTCAACTTATTCTCTTCTAGCGCTTTGAAATGCAAAGCTCATTGTCATCTCCAGTACCTTACTCTGCTGTACCACAGCAAAAGTTTGGGTCTTATCTACCTTTCCTGCCCCTGCCTTTCCCCCACTGTACCCTCAACTTCTAAAAGAAGGGACCACCTGTTAAGGTAATATCTTAGATTTCCCATGTTACTGATTATATTTTTGGAGCAAATTTGTGCTTTTAGTTATAAATTGTTTGAAGTTGTGTCTTATTCAATGGTCACTAGGAGACAGGAACCCCACTGTGATTTTTGTAGATAACCTACTTAAATTATGTACCAGGAGCAAAAAAGTACCACAGCTGCCTTTACCCATGGCCTGAGGCAGGACATCCCAAGAAGAAGCACATCTGAAAGAGGCACATTCCTTCCTGGCACAAGAGAGGATGTGGTCACGGCCATGGCCCATGGGAGGGTGGAGAAGTTCCTGTGAGAGAAATGGCTAGGAAGCCACTTTCTGGGATTCTTGCGCAACTGTCCGTAAAGCAGTGTTACGTGGTGGATTTTGTCTGAGGGGATGATGCACTAGGAAACTACTATCTGAAGTGCCAGGGAAGCTGCTCACAAAACAACTGTGCCATGCAGCAGAGCTCATTGGAGGGGCCTCCCAGTGGGCATTCTTTGCACTCCAGGGGTTGCTCATTACAGGAGCATGCACAGAAAACACACTGGAAACAAGGCCTTTTGCCTTGTGTTGTTCTCCACTGCCAATGGCTGGCAAATAGCATTGTGCCATCTAACAAAGGACAAGTACTTTGAAGATTCATTTCCAGTATCACAAGCAGGGATGGAGTGTGCATTAGAGCTGAGAGGCAATACATGGATAATTGGCACAACATAGATGGGGTTACTTTCTTTTTCCTATATGAATGAAAGGAATATTGCAAAACTTGGGCTCCACTGATTTATCCAACAGATAAATAAGTCCTTGGGAAGAATTTTACCCATGACTTAATACAGTTGTTTAATCTGTATAAACAATAGAATAAATGACTCAGTTATTTAGAGAAAATGTCAAAATTCTCAAGTTTTAGCCTATGAAAATGGTATTAGAGAATGATTTTCTTATAAACGAAACTGCCCAGCCATGTATACTCTATTCTCTAAGGGGGAGAAAATATCTGTGGTTTCTTAAAATTTGGGTTCAGACACTATGTGCAAAGCCAAATTGACTTTGCGTATTGCTGAATCATCTAGGGTGTGGAATTGTATTCCAGCCAATAGGATTACAAAGTAATAAACAGCCATTGGTTGAAGTCGCATGTGTGACACATTTTAAGGGGTGAAGTAGTGTGGGAAGGCTACCCTCAGCAGTACTTCTGTTTTTACTCTTCCTTTTCTAATATCAGTAACTTGCATAAATTTTTTTTCATTCTGTTTGGAAAAAAATTACTCTTGCGGCTGGTGACATCACAGAGCTCTTCAGGTTAGATTAATCAGCTCTTTGTACTTCTGTGACAAGAGGGGTTCACTATAAATAACAGCTTCTAGGTCTCATCTGGAGGGGACAATAAGTCTTCTCCAAGTAAGTCTCAACATTATTAGAACTTCCAACAACTGTTACCCCTCGGACATTTCCATAGACATCCTAGCTTTGGATACTACCGTTGTAATAGTTTGAATCTTTATTGTCTAGGGATTGTTTCTTGTTGTCTTCGGAGTTAGTTAGGAGGAATTAAATTGAAGCAAGAGCTTGGTGTTTTCCACTGTATTAAACAGAAATATGACCAAATCCCAAAAATGAGAATATTTTATACAAATAAACTTATTTCTATGCTAGGATTTCTAGTGTCTATGTACTAATGTCAGGTTTATTCATATCTTTAATTTTAAAAGACTGTTGCCAAATATCATTACCATGTTTTCCAATTACATATAATCAATTTCTAATTTAAGCAGAAGGAATGGTGTAGAGTAGACCATAGGATATTTAGAACTTATTATTTTTAAAAGTTTCTATAATAGAGTTATCTTATTGATACATATCCCAAATGAAAACTCATCTCCTAATTATTGTAAATAATCATTTCACTTTTCTTGAGTGAAATGTTCTGCTTCCTACGTTTTTGTGGTTTACTAATTTGGATAGAATTGGAATCTGTGTATTCTACCTCAGTGCTACAGAGTCGAGTAGAAGAGCTCCATTTTCTGTTTGAGCAATCTTTAAGAACTCTTTCACATCACAGTCAGATGGTTTTGCTTCATACGGCAGTTCCTTGCAAGTGTGTAACATGTAAGAACAGCCTTGTAAAACAGAACCAGTCTCCCACCCTCCTCCCTCCCACCCTCCTCCCTCCTACCCTCCCTCCGTTCCTTCCCTTCTCCCTCCCTCCTTCCTTCTTTCTTTCCTTTTTTCTGTCTTCCTTTTTTCCTTTTATGTTAAAACTAAAATTGAAAACTCCTTTTCTTCCTCAAATGACTCATCCCTGAGAGACACACATCTTCAAATAAAACCAATAAAACTATAAAGGAAAATTTTATCTTTTTTGCCTTGGCTTACATGGAAAGACTAGTCATTCATAATTCTCTTGGGGATAAAAACAAAATAAACAATATCATCTTAAGACAAATGACTATTAAGCTGAACATATTGAATGTTTTCAAAACTCTACCGGTTCTGCCACCTTTTGCTTTTAAAAGTAAAGAGGTTCACAAGGACCTTTATATTCTATCTCAGAGGGGAGACTTGTAATGCTTTTGAATTATGCCATTATCTCACAAATAAAGGCTCAATAAAAATTAACCTAAAAAGAGACAGATGAAACAATATTTATGGTGAAATGGTATCTTAAATGCTATCAAAATCAATAAAATAAATTTGGGCTTGTTTTTCAATGAAGTAGATATTGAGAATTTTTTAAGGAAGGAAAGCAGTTCATAGAAAATAAAAAATTAACTATTTAACTTAAAATTTGATAGAACACTTGTATTCGCTATCTGGGTTCATAATAATAAATAATATCCATAATTGTTTGGCAATATTTGAGTAATTCTAATTTATAAGAAATTAATATGCACTTAAAATGGATATGAGATATATCCCTGGGGACTGAAGAAAAGTATGGAAGTAAATATTTATGGGAAAATGAATCCTAATCCATAACTCAAGTGATGATAACCTGCATAGATGTAGGGGAACATAGAAATTTTAATACTTTACATCTTAGTCTTTTAACCTGTATTCTAGTCTCATTTTATAAAATGTCCTTAGTTGCTGGCATTAACTTCTTTATTATTGTTAACTATGCTAAGCAATAATTTTATAAGAATATTTGATCAAATAAGAATTATAATTTATTAGGTCTACTATTTTAACTGAACTATCTCACTTTGCTGAAAAGCCAACATATATAATAGGTCTGCTAAGAAAGAGCATTTAATTCAATATCAGGTGATTCAACGTCTGTGCCACTTTGACATTTGGCATCTACTGATTGTCTTTTCTCTCAAGGTGAGATTTTCCTACCTCTTCACAGGAATGATCTATAGTTGCATTCTGGGCATCTTGGGTATTTGAGGATGAGGCTGGACGTTGGTTATGCATTTTGTTTCCATTTCAGCAGCTTCCTCTGATTCTGGAGTCGCTCTTGCCATCCCCTCTCCATTACTGTCAGGCAAGAGTGAAGACTCAGGTTCATCACTAGGCCTCTGTTGACCCCATGGCAGGGGCAAGGGTGTTGAGGAAGGAGAAAAGTCTTACTTCCAGGTGGAGGTGAGAATTTAGGTCTCCTTCCTCACTTCACTGGTACCTCCCCTCACCAGCTAAAATGCTGTTTTATAGCTTCCTCATGGCTTTCACTAACACATAGTGCAGGCAGGGATGAGGGATGGCCTCAGACTCTGTGGCCATGGCTGAATGTTCTGACTGTCCAATAGGCTACCTCTGACATTGCTAAAACATGGAGAGGACAGGTGGCTTTGATACCACAACACGGCAGTACAAATCCAGTCTGTGGTCTCCATGCAGAGTGGTGTGGGATTGCCTAACAGTGAGTGGAAATCAGTTTCACAGCTCCCTACTCAGCCGTCTCTGATAGCCCCAGCTAGGCACGCCGCTAAAGCTGTGCTAGGGCGAAAATTCCTATTCAGCATTCATTGACCTACTAGGGCATGGGGCCATGGTGTTTTTCTCTGCTGTTTTTCTGGATTTGAGTTGCTATTGTTTAGGCTGCTCTTTTTGGTAGTGATAAAATGGGATTATTTTGGAAATATTGTGACTGGCAGCATTTTCTTATTCTGACTTCCTAGTTTGAATCTGGTATATAAAAGCCAGAAAGAAAGCCTAGGAATTTTGCCAAAAAGTCATGCTTTGGGTGCATTGTCTTTAGCCAATCTTTATTCCCCAGTATTTACAGTATTCTTACTTTGTTTTACATACATTGTATATAACATTCAGCCGTGCTTGGTAAGGAAAACTAGTACTGCTTCACGTCTCTAAACTAAGAATGATTTTCTGTTGATCAATAGTAATGGTATTAAAGGAAAATAAAGTTTGAACTATAAGGCAGGGCTTGGAAGTAACTTCTTAAGAAAGGAAGAGACAAAAATAAAGAAAGTAACAAAACCAGATGGGGCAGGCAGATAAGGACTGTTGTGACCGAATAAAGTCAAACTACATTGGTAGGTACAACCAGTATGTTCCCACAACAGACTTTCCCAGCTATTACCGCCCTGTCCACAAATATGTAGACTTACCCCTCTCCCCTCCCCCATGATGAGGGGGTACAAATGCCGTCTTTGGAGAGAAGCTAGCTAAAGCAACAATAGTGGCCTGTTGAACTTTTCTCCAGGATGCTTAAGTGCTGGGTAGAACTGTAACTGCCCATGTGTGTTTTATGTGATAAACAAATACACATAACACATAACATTCTATTTGCTCTTTATGCATTTGCAAACTTGACTTCTCTCATTATGGTTTTAGGTACAAGCAGCACAAAATTTTGTGTTACCAGAAATTCCATCTGAGACAGAACTATGTGGTTTAAGTAGACTTGCAAGCCCTGAACTCTCATTTTAACCCGCAATTTGTAACCTCAAAATATCCCAATCTGTGCAAAGTAAGTTGTTTTTGGAGAAAGAAAATTCTCCAGAAATCTTAAAATGTCCAGCACTGCAGCCCTCCAATGTTCTAGGGCTGAAGTATGATTCCCATGTTTATTACATAAGAGTCATATTTGATTTTCATTTCTCTCTCAGGTCCCCTAACTGGGTGAAACTTGGTAGAGTATAGGTTGATATTTAAAGTCAAGCTAGAATTATGACTAAGAAACCAGTGAAACATTCTTTCAGGGAACTTGACACCCAATGTATCACCTGGAATTAGTGTTGAAATTTACTCTGCATATATAATCAGGAAACTTTAGTTTTTCCAAGTGTGTGCTAAGTCTACAGTTGGAATATGTGGTCTTTTGCCTCACTTAAAGGAAAGAGGCAGGCCCTGGGAGGGTCTGAGGCAGCTGGCATTTTCTGCAGAGTGCTGTATCACAAAGCCTTGTAAAGACTCAGAAGAGGGCAATGGAGTAAAGAAGAGTCTGAATTCAGGACCCAGACTTGAAAGGCCCAGGGCCCTAATTGCTTTCTAGTAGCATTGCAAAGGGAACTACTGCCTATTCACCTTCCCGCAGATCAGCAGGTTCACACCAGCAACTTCATGGGCACATCTGTTTGAGAGTGGCAGAAGTTTGCGACGATCTCTCTCAAGCTCTGCCTTCTTTGTGTGGTTCACACTTGAAGGAGGGGTGCATCTCCATGGAATATTTGCCTTGTGGGAGAAAATAGAGATTATTAGTGCTTCATGACATTTCTGTACCTGGACTAGAAACTGCTACAAAGTAGGTATTCAAGTACCAGTCGTGAGCCAGCTGCTGTGGCACATGTCTGTAATCTCAGTAAACCGGGAGGCTGAGACTGGAAGATTGTGAGTTTAAGCCCAACCTGGGCAATTAGTGAGACCCTCTCTCAAAATGAAGAAAATAACAAATAAAAAAGCCTACTATTTCAATGAACACATCTAGATTGGCTACATCACCCACTATCCAAAAGTCATCATCATTTTCAAGAACCACAGTTTCCCAAATTCTATGTAGGACTCAACCAGATTACTAAGTTGTAAGAGTAATGTAATTCTTGGTTCTGTGGTTCATTTGACCAAGAACTAAAAATGCCATGAGGTAATATTTTGAAATGTTAATGGAGATTTCCCCATCTTTGATTTCCTTTGTACCTTTTACTCTTTCACCCATTAAACAGAGCATTGTTTACTTGTTTCCAGAAGAATCAATTAATAGTATTGTAATCTCTTCAACAGTTTTTTAAAGGAGTATCTTATAAGTACCTCATCACTTCCTGCCTGGGGAGCACAATAATAATTATTCCTGGAGCTGGGAGAGAGAAAGGAATATAGAGTGGGGCAGTACATGAATTGGTGGGAATCCCTTGGGAAAGGGAGAGTGTCTTTCTCCTAGATCCACTGAGGGAGCTATTCAGACCTTTTAGATAAATTGTCAGAATTAGAATGCAAGGGATGTCAGTGTGTTCCTGCCCACAAGCAGCCATGAATTTTATAGACTAGAAACCATTGTTTAACATACTTAGTCAGGTCTAATATGACTGTGGTAGCAGGGAGATCTATTCTAGTAAGTATTAGATAACAGCATCCCTGGTGGATAGTCTGGATGGTGACTTTCTACTCTTACCTTTCAGCAAGGTACTTCCAGTGTCTACAGTTATATCTTAGCAAACTATGGGGTTTCCTTTGTGTATAACATGACAACAGAAGGGGCATAACACTGAAGCACATATGAAAGGTTTGGTGGCCCAGCCTGGAAATGTGCTACAAATTTCTTTTGCTCAGATCCCCCTAAGATACATGGCCACACCTCTCAGTATAGTCCAGGAAAAAGACAAAATGGGTTTAGGCGGGAAACCATCTCTGTTCAATTTACAGTGACACAAATCTTCCTCAGTTCCTGAAACTAAGAGGAGCAAGGGAGAAATGGGAGCACGTGGATGGCTCCTCGTCCAGTAAGTCTGTGTGACGGGAAACAGAAGAAGGCTTGGAGAAGGGTCTCACAGAGGTTAACCTAGAGGGAACACACCTGCAAGTGTGTTGTGATGAGAGGGGGAGATGCCTTAGTAGGGACCCGTTTGGACAGGAAATTATGGACCAAAATAGATTAAGGACTTTTTTTAGCAGATCTCAGAACATGCAAACGTGTAGGTTACAGCACAACGCCAAGTGCCTCGCTCTCACTACCTAACAGGTGAGCACAGTGACAAGGTTAGATAGTAGACATTTACTACATATTAAGTTTTTATGATCTGACTTCTTAGAAGATAGTAATAGAAAATAAACTGAGTAAGAGAAAAATGAAGATGTATTGTTTGTATATTGGGATCTGTGTACTATGTTTTGTGTCCACTACACATATCTACTTAATATTTTTTAACTTACATTGCAAAAACAAGGTTCTTTTAAGGTTTACTTCCTTGGACATATTAGTCATCCAAATGTCTTCTTTGGTTTGTAAGAAACTCAACTGCCATAAACAAGCTTGAAAATTATATAAGGCAGCCAATCAGTTTAATCTACTATTGAGTATAAGCCTTTGAACTCTATTTAGGTTCAACCCCTGCTTATACTTCATAACTGCTCCGTGTTTTGGAGGAAGTCCCAATAACTTTCATTACTTCAGTTTCTTTACCTGTGAAAAATGACAATATTGGGGACTGGGGGAAGATGGCGACCAGGTGAGCAGCAAGGGAGCGAGCCTCTTTGATAAACACCACCAGCTCGAGACAGACTTGGCGAGCGTGAATACCGGGACCTCAGCTGGGAAGTTTAAACTGGGCGTATTTCTCTGAGATGCCGGGGGAGATGTGGTAGGGCGGACCAGGCTGCCGGGGCGAGACGTGGAAAA